>VDFB02289764.1:0-59742 GCA_007258455.2 Sequoia sempervirens | reverse complement strand
AATTAGAATAAAATGATATTTGAGGGTTTGATCTTTGCTAGACATATCCAAGTCGATAAAAATAATTTTAATATTAGTGTTTGTTTCACTATTAGGGATTTATTTATATTTTACCATGTTACATGTTTAGGAATTGGTCAAAGACTTGAAAATTGACCTTCTACCAATTCAAAATAATAATAAAATTTTCATTCTAGTATTGCACCATAATAAATTAGTTATTTCTCCATCTAAACAAATTCATGTTGTATCTATAGGGAATGTATTGTTGTTGTATTTGAGGGGAGGTTAGATTAAAAAAAATTGTTAGCACTCTTGGAGTCATGCTAGTTGGTATAGTTGTTCATAGGCTAGTTATTTCCCCTCTTCTACATTATTCAAGCAACATGAGTGGGCTCTACCTTAATGATAAGGTAAATATTGTCTACTTGTCTTAACTAGTTTATTGCATTGGGAGATTCCTAGTGATCAAAAACCCATGGATTGGAAGGAGGGGAATGAAACTATTTTTTTTAATACTAGATGGGAACTAATGCCAAATAGTCAATATTCTCTCAATCTAGTGTGGGGCTCCAAGCTAGATGACCAAAATCTTACTTTTGATTTTACTAGATTCTTGTGGCATAAATTTTAGAAGAATATATTTTTTTAAACATTTTTTTAGCTACATATTAGATTGATTTTTCTAGGCTTGACCTAGATTGCATGACTTTAGGATGTGACCCCATCTACTCACTTCTTTTCTAAATAGTTTGAATATTGTTTATTTTTTTGAGTAATATGTAATAATATTTCATTAAAAAATTAGAACTAAATGATTATAAAATTAACAAAAAAGTGAAGATTCTATTGAGTGCAATATACTTTATTAAGAAATGAATTGTAATTATAAGAACTTAAAAATAATAAAATAACTATAAAATTGTGATATCTACTATATAATATAATAGAACAGTAAGATGACATAATTTGAAGGCCTATATAATGTCATAGACAAGTACCATTAACCCAATAACTTTAAAAATGTATATGTGACAACACTCATCCTCTACAAGTGAATACGATGTTTAATTATATTGAAAACAATAAATTACATCATTTATGAATCCTATAAACTTTAGGAATTTATGTGGGTGACAAACACCTTTGTTTACAAATTAGTCAAATGCAAACACGAACTGACATCTTTTAACTCCATGAGCTTTAAAATTTGATGTATATGACAACACCCTTTCTCTACAGTTAGTGGAAGCCAATATGCAGCCATATTTGAAAATCTTAGTGGGGGTAATGTAGACGCCAGATGCTAGGGATTCGCATAGGATTCCTTAGTGCATTTTTAATTGGAAAAGGCAAAGTATTAATTATAAATTCCATTGAGTGTTCATCATGACCTTTTACGCGTGATATTTCCTGGCTTAGAGAGCTTGGAATACATTCCAGAGAGCCCTGAGTGCATGTGCACCGTCTCGTACAATATTTCTCAGGAAATTCTCCTTTAACTCTTATATTTTAAGGTTTATAGGTAAATCAGATACTAATTAAATATCTTCGCACAATCCAACAAAACAAATACAATTAAGCCTGATTTGAAATTAAGAAGCAATGATGACATGCAACTTTATTGGAAAATAAAATGAACATTTTCATACACGAATGTAGGGAGGAAACGTATTGACACAGTGGCATTGAAGGAACGCCATTAACCAAAAGACAGACTTTCAAACACTTTCATATAATAAGTCAAAAAAGGAGGAAAGTTGTCTGGCATATATTTAATGTCGATGGTTTACATTCTCTCCTAACGTTGTGAGAAAGCAAATCTGCAACGAAACCATAGTGGAAGACAACCAGCAAAACAATTTAATATGATTTGGAGAAGTTGTGTTCGTCTATTTAGTTTAAAATATCTGGGGAAAAGATTCCGTGTCGATCAATCTTTTGAGGCTCAAGAAAACGCCATTACTAAACCCGTCTATAAATATCTTATGCTTATGGTCACTCCTTGCAAGCCCAAAACGCGTCCTCTCTTTTCTAGGAATTCATTGTTTCTCTCTTATTGTTAAGAGAGGCAACAATGAATAAATTCCTACGTTGCGGGGCTGGAGTTTTAGGTTATTACACTGTACTTAACCTAATTCTAGTTTAATTATGTTTAATATTTTAGATTACTGTCATGAACCATGGGTAGTATACTTGTACTGAATAGTGCCTGAATTGGTGTGGTTGTGTGTGTGATACAAGAAGCGCGTTTGCTTTGCTCATGTATGGAGCACCACTGTAAGTACAATTATGAAAACATTTTTATTTTATTTTTAATGTTGGAATTCTTATATCCCTTACAAATTGTAGTGCTATCAGATAATTTTTTTTATGTGAGCAGTGAGGTTTGTGCAACGTGCCTTCTAATACTACAGAATTTGGAGACTAGACTTTGTGACCTCTTACCTATAACATAATACTTTAGCTAATCCAACTAGACCCCAACTAGGAAAACATTATTGATGAATAAGGGTAGTGTTTTTTTCTACTAAATATTGCTTAACTTTATGTTTACCCGATGAGCAGGAGTAACTTCCGGGGAGTGTATAAGAAGAAGACAACGGGAGAGATGTCAGGGATGCCTTATGCAATAGGCCTCTTCAACTGTCTTATCTACACCTGGTATGGGTCTCCTCTCATTAGCAACGGATGGGATAATGCTCTTGTCATGGCCACTAACGCCATTGGCCTTCTCCTTCAGTTTTGCTTCTGCGCCATCTATCTTCTCTATGCTCCACCCAAATCCAAGGTACCGTATATGAACTACACCATATTTGTCCTACCATTTCACTTGGGTTTGGAGGACGCCAGTTAATAAGATATGAATGTCATGGCAGAGAATAATGGGAATGATGGTGGGAGGAGTGTTTGTGGTGTTTGCCAGCATTGCAGCAACTTCCATGTGCGGAATAGAAGCAGCCCATAAGAAAGTGCTTGTGGGAACTACTGGAATGGTCGCCTCTGTCATTCTTTATGGTTCTCCACTCGCAGATATTGTAAGTAAACTCTCTCACTTTCATTACACTCATCTCTTGTATGTAAACATTTGAACATTATTACTGATACATATTTTGTCATATAGAGAACTGTGTATCGGACCAAGAGTGTGGAGTGCATGTCCTTCTACTTCTCAATGTTTGCTTTCCTGGGCAGCGTGTTGTGGATGGTTTATGGAGCTTTGAGCAAAGATATTCTTATCATGGTAACTATATGCTCACCATCTCTATATTTATAGTTTACAAAAAAAATCTCAGTAACTGAGCTTATTTCATTTGTTATTCATGCAGGCTCCTAATTTCCTTGGGATGCCACTGGCTTCGACTCAGATGATAATATACTGTATTTACAGCCAAAAGAGCCAAGCACGAGTTGAAGATGAAAAATCGAAAGCATTGCCTACGCTGTCAGATGAAACACATAAAGAAAAGTGCACCAAACTTCCTGTCCCTCAAACTGGCATAGAAATGAAGTTGGAGCAGAAGGAAACCATTGACGAACTTCAAAATCAATACTCAGCCCTGACACCATTAAACATCACCATTGATATTGTTTGATTTATGGGTATAATGGCTTTACTTGTACGTTCAAACTTTGATAACATATCGTTTTGCATGCCGTCGTTTTCTTATCGTTTGTTTCGTCATCCCATTGTGAAAAAATAGAGCCTCGCGGCTTTCCTATTCTAGTGTATAGAATAGAAAATTCCCTTATTTGTAGCTTATATTTCATAACAAGTGGACGCTATTGCTTATTTTAACACATAGATGAATGAAGATTTTTTCCTTGCTCAAATTCACCTTCAACAGTTCTCTTTGCTATAGTCTTTTCATTTGGCTTTGCTGTTACAGTGAGAAAAATATCTTTACTGGCCTAATTAAAATCATAAAATAGTTCAAGTTTATATTTTACCTTTTAATGAGTTAAATGTCTTTTGTAAATCACGGTTTATTCTTGTCATTCGAGAATATACCATAATAGAGGACAAAAGAGATATAAATTATTTGAGCACCCAAAAAAATCTTACGTTTATTCTTGTCATGTTAGAATATTTTTTTTATTAAAGAAGTATTTGTAGCATGTTTAATCTTAATATTATTCAGTTTTTCTATCTTTTTCATGATGACAATTTATGATAGTGGTTTATTTATAAGTTTTGCTGGTTCTCTTGATTTTTGGCGGTCGTGGATTGGTGGAAAATCACTTTGGTTGTTCCTTACTTTAATTTCAATGGCTGCTGTTGCTATTTGGAAGTCTTTATGTAATCTTTTCAGACTTGTTTGATTAATATATTTTTATCTCTTTTGTGAAGAAAAAAAATTAATTAATTAAAATCAAGGATCTATTGAACTATATAATTATGTCTATAAATAACATAAGTTTCCATAAATAATGTAAATCTCTCATATCATAATAATTTCTAATATTCAATATATATATTATTTTATAATATAATTATTAAAAGTTACCTTCTTGAAATGTTATATTATTTTGGTACATTTAAAATTTATTTTCAAGAAATATCATAATAAGTAAGTAGTATCATAACTATAATTTAAGCCACAATTTTTGTTTCTATCATAGCTTACAAACCATAGTAAATATGAACCTAAGATTTTTAGGGTTTTGAGTTATACAATCACTACATATTGAAATTAAAAAATTGTCTTCCTATAATAAAATTAACATGATTTATTTTAATTTTATGTTTTTCCATTAGTTGACTCTACAAGTCACAATCTTTCAAAAAATACACTTTTGCAAAGCTTATGAAAAATTATGTTGGTCTAATGTTTTTCTAATTTATTGTTAAAGAAGAAATATATTACATATCTTAGTGTTCAAAGTTTGGTTAAAATATATTATTATTCGATTATAAAGGCCACAATTTTTGGAAACTTTTACTATTTTGATATTTTTGAAAATATTTGAAAAATTAGGTAGAGTTATTTATTTATAAATATTTCATTAAAAAAGTCATAATTTAGTGGTCAAGTTTTGGTTAAAAGATGAACATAAAATTCAATCATTGTCCATGTTCTAAATTTTTATAGTTACAACTAAAACTAGATACTATCATCCCTTAATAAAATAATAGTGTTCAAAATTAAAACACATCCAAACCATAACACCTTTATGATTAAAGGACTAGCCTACAAATACTAAATTCAAGGAATATCTTTATTGTCCACCACCCAAAATCAAGAGAATTTTTCACTAGGATGTGAAATAGTTGTACATTATTCTAAGATTAATTTATGTGACCCATTTGCAATTTTTTTAAATTTGGTTTTAGATAGGTTTAAAAAGAAACATTGTCACAATCAAAGCACCAATAAAATCACTGAGGTGGGTGAAACCTTTTCAATATTCAAAATTAAACCTATCCAAAATAAATATTTATGATTTTGATGGTATAGATGTAACTTCATGGAAATTGAGTATCATTAAAAATATTTTTAAATTTATAATATACTAGATAATGCAATGGTTGACATAGCTTTACTGTATTTAGAATATGAACCTTATGAATCTACAACCAATGGAAAATGAGTAAAAATTAAGGGAAAATGTTTACTTAGAAAGAAATTATTAATGACTTAGTATCATACAATGAGCAACAATGAAAGGGAAGCTATTTTATTCAAATAATTTTTTTAAAATAAATAAATTCTATACCTCAATATAATATTGAACATGTGGAATTGGCAATTCAACTTAAAGATGTGACACCTTATTAGAGGCTACATCTCTACATTAATAGACATATTGAGCAAACTAAAGATTGGTTTTTTGGAAACTTGTATAGTTAAAATAACTATACAACAAGAATTTCATATTGAGCAACAAATATTCACCACTAGAATATCCATGCAAGGTCAAACTATATGATGAAAAGATAGAAATATGACTAATTATAGTAATAAAAATGGGTCCAAATACCTTAAAATAAGACAAATTACAAAGATCATTCCTAAACAAGAGCTAGGAAAAAGAGAAAAGGGTTTATGTTGGAATTGTAATAGAAAATAGTCTAGGGGTCATAATCCTTGTAATAATGAGAAAGAATTAATGATTTTTGAGGAAGAGATTGAAGAAGAGGGTGTTGAACATCCAAATATTGAGAGGGGGGTAAATCAGTATTCCATAAAACTATTCACATAAAACCCATTTAAACATTACCACAAATATAATCAAATCAACAAGAGAGAACATAGAATCAAGATTATGCATCAACACACATCAACACCAGTATTTTTACATGGAAAACCCAAAATGTGAAAAACACAATGAGGATTAGCTCACAATAGAATATATCTAGATATCGAATATTACAGGGGCTCACTACCAGGACTCATTAGCCTTGAAAGGCTCACAACCTAAAGTAGATACAAAAGATCTAGCTTACTACCAAGATACAAAAAGAAGTGGCTCACTGCCAAAAGCATGAACTGATGAAGATGCACCTTCCTTGTGCTGGGGTTTAGTTTTGGTGAAGCACAATACATAGACTACACACTTATTTTCACATCTCACACATATCCATTCAAATCTCTAATTTCATGTATCTTCCACACACTCTCCCTCTCTCAGCCTCACTCTCTTGATTCCCTATGTGATGTCTTACACACACACACACACACACACATATATATATATATATACCCATGTTTACTAATTAGGTCAGCCTAATCAACTCTTTTAACATTGTCCTCATCATTACACATAAGTAGTCAGCATGGACCTAAGATAGATCACATTATTCGCACATAAAAAAACTTCTCAATATTTATACATAATTAGGTAAGTCGGAGTTAGACCAGGAACTCCAAATATACATACAATCCATCAAACATGTAAGATAAAAGTGTGTTAGCATATTGAATTCTTCCTTAGATGACATTGATCTACTTATCTTCAACATTGCACAATAAGATAATCAAATATGATAAAATGTGGAATCTCCCACATCAGTATACTATATGAAAACTCACTATAGACTACCAAACAAAATATTTTCATTCATATCTTCAAAATTCCTTCACATCTCATTATGAAACTAAAAAGAAAGATGTGTCTTGTAGTCTCAAACCTTTGTACAAAGTCCTATGATGATATCTTTTTCTGAGATAGAATCTAAACCAAAAAACTGACATATAGAGCTAGTGTATGAGCATGACACTATTTCCAAAATAGCTGGTAATTGCACCTTTCCAACCATACAAGCTAATCAATTAAAACCATGTTAGTGGATGCAACTGAGATCAAGATGAAACATATTATTAGCTTCATAGCAGATCTTACACAAAAAAGGATAATTCAGATCAAAACATTGGATCAACAAACTTTCATTACTGAAGCAGCTAAAAACTGATGAACATCAAAATTCCATTGAGGAAATTATCCAAATTCCACATGTTGACATCAATGAAAATCTCTCAATTTCCAACAAAGAGAGAAGTAAATATAGATAAACTATGGAATAAGAACAAGAAAATTTAGAGGAGGAAAAAATATTACACTAGTAGAATTTGGTAAATAAATGACTACGTGACTAACACTTTTAGTCACAACAACTAAAGATGACTAAATTCTACTCATTTTTTGCAACACAACTATAAATAACTAAATAAATGACTAATTTGATCATCATAAGTTTCTAATTTGATCATCATGTAGAAAACACAACTAAATAATTAGTTACAAATAAAAATTAAACAATATGATATTAAAGTGGATAATTAAAAAAATATATTTTGAATTATATTCGTATGCATAGGAATGCGACAATCAACCGATAGGGGCCTACCACGATGGGGAACATTTGTGGTGAAGAGGGTTGAAGCTTTTTATTTGCATGGAAATGTGACCATGAATGAAACAAATGAGTTAGATTGCATGAATCAAGTAATCACGAAGAACATTTTGTATAAATTTTATTTAATACTATTAGAAAATTTGGAAATCAATTTTTAATTTTTTTTAAAAGTGCTTAAAAATTAAATTAAATAATAAATTTAAAATAATTATTTCTTCTAGCAAGAATATTTAAATTTTATATTAATGGCAACAAATGCACATGTATATTGTCACTTTTTGTGCAGCCTATTGAATCAATTAATCATTTAGTTTTGAAGTTAATGGAAGTTTTTTGTGAGGGTCATCACACATGTGTGTATTTTTTAAAATTGGAAAAAAAAGTACACATTTTTTCCATGAAAAGAAGACGTTCAATATTGAGCACTTTTTATAATTAGGATATTTCTATAGTTTTGGAAATTAAAGTTTTAGTATGCATGTGTTTTTTGACGAGAGATGGAAATTAGCTATAGGCATCTCCGCTTGTAATTCTATTGCTATCTAGAAAAGGTATGACACCAATTTGTATCTAACAATTGGTTTCCCAATTGAAGATTCAACCTAGATTATTTTCCACTAAATATTATAGACAAAATAGGGAAATTGTAAAACAACTCCTAAAAGAATAGTTAAAAATTATAGCTAAATCACAGATGAGTCAGAATCCACAGTAAACATTTTCGTAGAGCACAAGTATTACAAATTACAACATAATTGAGAATAGAAAAATCCACTTTTAAATGAATGATTGCATAGTGCAATTGGAGAGTTAAAATAGATAATGTTGTAGGAGGGGAAAGTTCAGTACAAAATATCCAAGGCAATATATTAATTCAATTACATTTTGAAAAGAGCCATTTTGGCACTATACATATGTTGCACATACTGCACGATTAAATGTTGGCTTCTCAACAAATAGAAACTTCAAAAAAATAGCACATAAGCTAAAGATGCAACCACTTGGTAGTATATAAGAAACATGTTGTTACAAACCATGTTCTCTATACATGTATCTATGTGAGAAGAGATATATGAAATGAAAAGGAAAAACAAAAAACCCATGCTTGTTATCCACCCTTCCATATTGGCATCATGGAGCCCCGAGGACCCTAGCAAAACCCCCAAGCAAAAGCAATATGAAATTCCCATTGGAAATTTTGTGGAGTTCCATATTTTGGAATTGTCATCTATGCTTTAGCCTAACACCTAAAAATTGAAGAGAAAAGTATGTTAATGGACAGGGGAAGAAGATGAGTGAGGGAGGATCAAATATTAGTAAATATATAGAAAAAATAAATAAACACTATTAGAAAGTAGAAATGATGAATAATATTTGCAAGGTGGTCATGAGATCTATTTATTGATTATGGAGAAGTTTTGCACTTACATGTACTACTGATTATGCTTCAGAACTAGAAGGAGGATTAGATTGAGTTGTTAGAGAATTGAATGATTTGGAACTTACACAACACATCAGTGTTCAAACCCTCAAACCTAGAATGAAAATGAACAATAAGTAGAGAACAAAAGATATAAACAATAAATTAATCATTTATGCAAAATACCCAAGAAAAATAGCTTAATGATTGCGTAGCCCAATAGTTTGAATAGCCTCCAACCTACCTAAAGATGGAGCCAAACATGACAAATTTAAAAATAGCGTGGTATCAAAGCAACACCACAATGGCTCTTCTGAGAATACAACTTCAAGAAAGTATACTCTCCCAGACGCCAGCATTCAATATTGCATTTACATACATATATATACATGTATACATATATTGGATGGCAACATGTGAACATATATATATATGCATGTATACATCTATATATATATATATGTATATATGCATATATTTATATATATATATATATATATATATATGTATATATGCATATATATATATGTATATATGCATATATATATATATGTATATATGCATATATATATATATATTGTATAGATATATATACATGTAATGCAACTTAATCAAAATACACTTTCCCACACTACTACATTCAATATTGCATTTACTTCAGCCAACCGCATTTACTTTGTCCACTGCATAGTACAACAACAACAAAATGCATTAGGGCTCGGGCGAGCAAACACTTAGCATATACAATTACTCTATTTTTTAGGATGGTACAAATAAGCAGTTCAATCAATGTGCAAATTTATATATGTAAAGAGAAGAATAACTTACGTAGCAATTAACAATGTACAATAACCTATTTCTAAGGATTTCCACTTAAATGAATTACAATGCTCGGAAGATGCACAAAGTAGAGAATGTAGCAATGCGGGAAAGTATACACCAAAATATGCAAGAAAATATTTTTAATTCAATTGCATTGTGAGAATAGGAATTCTGGTATTATGAATATGTGGTCCAAAATATGCAAGAAAACACGTTTATTCAGTTGCATTGTCAAAGGTTTGTTCTTTGCAAATAGAAACTTCAAACAAACAGTGTATCAGCTAAAGATATAAAGTTAAATAGATTCAATGAGTCTTTCGACAATGCAATTTAATCAATATACTTCCTCACAGATTTTGTAGCACATGAGTGTTAAAACCCTCAAACCTGCTATCAAAAGGAACAATAAGAAGAGATTGAAAGGCATGAACAATAAATTAATCATTAATGCAAAGTACCTAGTATACATATAAATGTATATAACCATGTAGATATATATGTAATCTAGTATACGTATACATGTATATATATGTATACATGCATATACATACATACATGTGTGTGTGTGTGTGTGTGTATTGTACGTCATGTTAGATGAGTAGTTTGCATAGATGGTTAATTTATTGTCTATGTGTTCTTGTCAAATTTTTGTATCTTTTTCGTATACATATTGTGGAGATTTGAAAGAGATTATCATTTTGTATGGATGGGGGAAAATTAAATGTCCTTTCTTTCACTAGAAAATATGTTGAGGGTTAGTAATTTGTTTGTCATTGGTTTATGGTTCTAGTTATCTATGTCTATTGACCAATGAGGAAGATTTAGGTAGATGCTTTGTTTAAGAGGTAAGCTCTAGGCTGTTAATAAAAGTCGTGGACAAGTCTTGTATATTTGTCTAAAAGCATGAATTATGAAAGAGCTATTATACAGTAAATCCTATTCATGGTTAGGTTGATGGAAGCCTTATTGAAAAAGAGATAAAAAGAAGACATTAACAATAAATTAATCATCTATGCAAAACACCCATGTAAAAAAGCGTATAATCCCACAAACCTCATTAAAAATTCCACATGCGATGCATCGTACTAAATACTATAGAGTAATAGAGAAATTGTAAAAGCAATATTAGAATAAGACAAACAAGTGTAATGAAGGAAAATGCCTATCATCACAACACGTATAAAATGGTTAAGGAAAATATATTTTGAAGTCTTTGAAAAGATCAATGCATGTCTACTTGCACATGTATACATATGTATGTATGGATAAATATATGTATGTATGTTTTACTAATAGTTCTATTACAATTTCCCCATTTTTCTATAATACTCAATGGCAGATAATGCAGCTGTTGTTATACAATTCCTCTATTTGTTAGCACACTACAAAGAAGGTGGGCATGAAAGAAAAATGAAAACCATGGCAACTCAATGAATGTGCAAATCTAAATTGGAAAAGGGAAGAATAAATTACATAGCCATTCAAAATCTACAGTGTCCTCTTTGTAAGGATTTGAAGTGAAATAAATTAGAGGGATTCAAAGGGGCTAATTGCAAAAAAATGTACATATAGAACCTAAGATGCACAGAGTGTATATATGTGTCTACATGTACTTTTCAACACTCCATGCAAATAAAAAGCTTCAACCTTCATTGAGAAATTACAGTTAAATGTTGTTGCTATTTACAAGAAATATGGATAGCGATGGTCCGTACCCTGTTGTTCATTTGTTTTTTGTAGGTATCTCTATGCACTTTTCATGTTATATCCATTAACAGAGGAGCAATTATAGATTAAGAGTATTTTTCTGGCTGTGAATTATTATTCTAATAGCTCTTTTAGAATTTTTTTATTCATTTACGTTGACTAGAAAAGAGCAATTCTTATGCAAATTTCTTATCTTGTATTAATATGTTTAACATGGGCTTTAAGATATAACAGAAAGAGAATAACTATTGTAGTCAAGTACATGTATAAATCTATGCATGATTGTTTATATAAAGCAACAAATATATAGAGGGTATGTAGCCATGGAGGGAGGAGAAAATTGATTGTATAAAATAGGAAAATATAAATATGTAAAATAAACCTTGTTTACAATTAGAGTTGTGGGTGTAACGCCCCGCCGTGTGAACCCCAAAGGAACTAATAACAACGAGACAATTTTTTTTTTAAAGAATATAATAAACATACTTAAGTATTCTAATATAACAATATACTAAGTTGCATGACTATTTCCATTGGGGTACATGGGGTGACATTACTATACTAACCCATAACAATGATAATAAGATAACAATAATTAAACAATTACATAAATCTATTAATTCCCATTTCATCATTTAAAATATCTATTAAACGATAACCATATTAATACCATATGCACATATTATAATGATAGATACTATAAAGATATGAAGAATTTATATTACCACAAATATAACACAACTTAACACAACTATTACAACTGATTGTTCCTGAATAAATACATGGCCTGAATATACATTACATCCAAATGATAGTAAAATACAACTGTCTGAAAATACGTTTCAACAACCACATATACAATTTACAACAAGGTCATCCCAACACATGTGGGAGACAATACATTAATGAATACATTACATCTGAAGTATAACATACATCTGGTACAAAGAATTACTGGATCATCAACATCTTCCAAAACCCTGCAATAAAAGATACATCTACAACAGAAAGGGAACCCAATGGGGTGTGAAGCACGTTCCACCCAACCACCCCCATGCTGGGAGTAGACAAGGAAGGATCCCCGACCAAGCACGTCTAACAATAACACAATACTAACTCCAGATAGACAACTTAACACCAAGACCACAAAGAAAACTAAACAAAATAAATCCAAAAGGCACAACCACAAACCACTTCAGAACATAACAACAAGTCACAATCACAACATCAATGAAACTCAAGACACAATATCAAAGACTACTTCCAACAATAACCAAAGAGAAATCAATAAATCACTTAACCACTACAATCACAACGTCACTTAACATGAGGTTACAATGCTTCCAGAGAACAAAGATCATGTACATCACACAATAACTGACTAACTGTCAACATAGGAAGAGTGTCATGCATAAATTGCCATGAGTTACCCTGGCTCAACCTTCCTAGGCTACCGGACCCCCATCCTGGGTTACCCTAGCTTGCCTCTACCGGCCACCGGACCCTCACGCAAAATTATGCATCTCATCTCATCTCGAGCCTTATCATTCACTTGCTTCACGAGAGAGACATTCTTTATCTTATTAGTGTGAAAGATCCCCATTAATTCTTTTAGATTATCACTTAGTTACACTCTAGGTGAGTTACCCTGGCGCCCCTTTGTGTGCCGGACCCCCACAAAGAGCCACTCTCCTATCGACAACATACAAGATACAATACCACAATAGGTAACTAGACAACATAGCCTCTCCAATCCAAGGAGGAAACAAAACAAGGAAACTCACTCCGAACACTGGAGGAAACCAAAACGAAAACACACTCCTTCCAAAGGAGGTACAAATCTCATTACTCACTCCTATTTCCCAGGAGGCACAAATCCCCGTTCGTGGAAACTGGGTACAACATCATAGTACAACTCTACACCATTTCCAAGGCGAATCACAAATTGAACCTCTACACAAAACATCCCACTCTAGAGAACTTCTCTGGAAGACTTACATAGACCCTTAACCCCATTTGCCCGACATGGAGAATAAAAGAAACATGATAGAAAACATTCCAGGCAACTCATTATCTAATGTTAGGGTTTCCTAAACCCAGTCAAACACAGTTTTCAATCTTGCATTTACTCAATCACAAACACCAAATTCATTTCCCAACATTGAAGTATTTACAACCCAAACATTTACTCTAAATTTCACAATTAACTTCCCTAACCAAAGCGTTCCAATAAATAAAGTCATCTGAATAAAATAATCAACCCTTACTCTACGTTTAACAACTTGAGAATATACAACCCAAATCAAAACATTTCGTTTATTTCTAATTTTCTCGATTACATTATCACATTGTAATATATAAATAAAAACAATATATAATTATCCCCTCTCTCAACATATAAAATCCATATATATACATACAATTAAAACAGATACACCAATTTATACTTATAAAATCTATCATAAAAATTATTCTAATTCCACACACACATCTATATAAAATAAATATACTACAAATAAAGCCTTTTTATAAAAATCATTTTACCAAAAGTATATTACAAAATTCAATAAATATCATATAGAAAATTAATAAATATATTTATTAATTATATAAAATTATATTATCAATCATATTCGAATTAAATAAAAATTAAATTATAAAACCATTTTTCTTAAAACAAATTTAAACTAAGTCACATTCGAATATTATAAAAATAAAAATTGAATTAAAAACTCAATAAATATATATATATATATATTAAATAATATATAATATATATATTTATATATTTATATAAACTAAATATTAAATATATATAATATATATATTTATATATTTATATAAACTAAATATTAATAAAAACCAAATCGCATTAATAAATAAAAACCGAATTAAATAAAAGAAATTTAAAAAAAAACAAATGAATGAAAACTTTTTAAAGGGCCGAATTGCCAACACCGTCCACAATACATAGTACTATGGGCTGGGTGCGGTACGTAGCCCCCACTGGCTGCGCCCAGCAGCCTCAGCTATTGTGCGCAGTCAGTGGTGACTGCGTACAACAGCCACCACTTGGGGCCCGTGGACGGTACGACCGCGGCCGGCCGTCCACCCCCCAATAACCAAAAATTTATATTTTATTTTTATTATATATATAATTTAATTTTCATTTTAATAATTTCATTTAGTTTTAATTTCATTTTCGATTTTGGATTTCAAAAAAAATAACAATGAAAGAACACATAATTCCATAAACAATTTTCTTTCAATCATTTCGTTTCCAAACAAAATTAAAAATAAATAATAGATTAAAATCTATAATACATATATTTATTTGTTTAATCTGTATCCATATGAATATATATATAAATAGGTAAGTAAATATATTTATTACCCAAAATTTATAGCATAAATATTGGGAACAATCGGATCTTCACACAGATATAAAATTAATCGAGCAAATAACTTAAATTCATAATAATAATGATTTTTATTGTAAACAATAATTTTCACTACTAAACTAAAGAATCTTGAAAGGGTTTTACTAAAATTTTCTACAGAAGATCCAAGGGTTCTAATACAACAAAGTTTTCAAATCATACAACTTCATTCAAACAATTTTTGAAAACATAGCAACCAAATTTATTTACAGATCGACAAAGTATTAATAATTTAAAAGGAGAAAACCTAGAGTCCTTTGTCTGAAGAAGAATCCCTTCTGTAACCTCCTCTCGATCTCCTCCAGCCGCTCTCTTCTCCAATCTCACTTTTCTTCCCAAAAATCACAATAATTTCACCTAGAAGAACACAAAACCCAAAATTGTCTTTCTTTCCTTTTCTTTTCCAGATCCAAAACAACAGAGTCCCAACTCCTATGTGAGAATAATCTCCTCATAAAAATAATAAATCAAAACAAATAATCAATAAAGCTCTTCTGCTTTCTTTTCTCAAAAATCCTTTTTTTCCTATTGGTCCTTTTTCCAACTTTTAAAAGCACAACTTATCTACAATTTTAATTAATATAATTAATTAAATCAAGATATTATCCTCACATGATTTTCTAATCTAATATTAATAAAAAGATAATATCTAATTATTCTCAACAATATTAATTTAATTATAATTATTTGCACTTTTAATTAATTAATTAAATCACTTTTTTAATTTATAATATATTTAAATTTAACCATTTACTAACTCACAATTAATTCAAAACAACTAGACAACTTTAATTAAATATCTTATCAAATAAGATTAATTACTCGAACACTAACCATAAATAAATACTCAACAATCACAATGCATAACAACAAGGACAACACTTCAGTCATGACACAACAACTACAACAGGACGACGGACTTGGGATGGGGACACTTCCAAACCTACTCCCTTTTTCAACATTTTTACCCATTGGGTTAATTTATTGCTCGCCCTGTCCTGCCGAAGCAGGTGGAAACGAGACTTATTCCTGCGATCCTGCATCCAAATAAACGTCAAGTAGCACATGTATATATATAATCAAACATCCTATCATGAGAAGGAATTGCAGTGTAGCAGGGCACTCGTGAACGAGTGATGCTACATTGTCCTCTCACCTAATCTATTCTAACAATCACAATATCAATGACAAACTAACATTTCTAACCAAACTGATCATAAGATAACATGATACTTAACTACTGCATCATAACTAATCATTAAACCATTGCATTATAAAATAATACTGAATTCAAATAACATGATCACCATAGAATCATCACATCGACATATAAAACATTAACAAACAACTATTCGAATAAAAAATAATCCAATCAACACACAGAGTATCATAAATCATACTAATAATGTCATATCAAATGATCATGTCCACTAAAGGAATAACAACATCATCAAACTTCAAACTAACCAAATCAAACAATAATAGTATCATCATAGTATCAACGTATCAAGTTAAGGCATAGAAATTAATAAGTCTAAACAGTATGAGGGGTATTACAGTGGGTGTCTTTCTGTCACCAATTGTTGAATACATGGGTTGCATTTTTTCTTTTTGATCTATCTTTTTATTGAGTGCAACATCATACAACTACAAAGCAACATTTTGTATTGTTATATCAGAATAAATGTGTGAAATTAGATAAGTAAGGAATGGGGAAAGGGCATTGTGGAATGGCCCACCACAAGAATAGTAGCGAAGGTGTTGCAAGCTGTGGACGGGGGTAGCTGTGAAGCACTCCAAACTGACATGCAAGGGAGATGCATATTAGTTTCTTTGATAGGTCTGCTATGAAACAAACACCAGAGTTTGTCATTTCACAAGGCAACTAAAATAGTTGATATCGTTATAGTAGAACAATGAGAATTTTCAACTGACATATGAGAAAACACCTACCATTTTGTGTTTGTTGAGCAGGGCACGATGAGGAAACCATGAAGGCAATAAACTCCATGGTCATTGTGTACATTCCCGAGCAAGCTAGGAAAAATAAAATGGAATTTTATCATGTATCATGGAAAAGAAAATCAATGTACACAAAACTATATATTTATGAATTTAATATATAGGAATAGTGAAATAGGGAAACGGCGGGAAAATAATTTTGTAGGAAAACATTTGTAGCAATTTGAATCAAATAAAGCTTATAGAAAAGATAATAGGAAGACATTTAAATTTGTGGAAGGAAAGCATGGAGGAGGAATGTGAAGTCAACATATATAGGTTGTTAGAATAGAAAACACAACATCGTTGGAGGATTTCAAACTTATTAATCAAATTGAAGACAATTTTTTTTGAGAATGAATCTACAACATGTGCATATATAAAGGTTAATATATTGGAATGTTGCAAAGATGTTATTTACTTATAGAACTTTTGTTTTCTAGTTATTGTTGGTTCCAATCTTCGTGCATATTAGACAGTTGGAGTTGTTTTTATTTGCATATCTATTAATGTGTAACAACTGTAGCTGTATGTTTACACCACTGTATGTTAAAATCAGTTGTAAGAAAATTGTAGGTATGCGAATTAATAGTTGACTTCATGGAATTTTAAAACACTTAAACAAAGATGGGAAAATGGAATATACAAAAGAGTGTATTGGTTTGAATGCCATATAGTAAAAGCATCGCACAACAAAATATTAGATGAAGAAGTCTACAATTTAATAGAATATAATCATCAAAACATGGAATTGGCCTGTACAAGTTGTGGTGTCTAGTTATTTGTGCATGGTATCTCTGTGCATCTTTGGCACTATACCCATTTTACACAAATTATTACTTGGTATGGTTTTTAAAGATACAACTTAGAAAATGTTTGAAGCGGCGATGACACACAAGCTAAGGTAGATGCAAGAATAATTATCTTGGAGCCCTTTTTGTTTGTTAGCCTATCAGCCAAAAATAGAAGCACTTCTCAAGGCCTGCAATTGCTCGAGGCATTTTTCTTCATTGTAGTGATGAGCAATGTACTTGTTGGTGCCAAGCCTAGAGTATCTCTCAAATGAGAAAAGTGGATAAATACAAAGTATTTCAATTGATTTTACATGTGAAATAATTGTAAAAGTAAACCCTTTCCTCTCTTTGGTACCTATGTTTATTGTTTCTCTATCCAATGTTAAGCCCTGTGCTTTATGTATTTTGATTCCCCATGCCATAGTGAGTAAAAAAAAAAATTGACTCCCCCGACTTATAGTTGGGATGGGGATGTGTAACGCCCCGTCGTGCGAACCCCAAAGGACAATTAAACAATAATTACAGCACAAATTTTTTTAAAAAAAAATTAACATAGCATACATGTAATACACATTAAGTCATGACATGAATTTCATTTAAGTAGATTCATTAGCACATACATCCCTCGGGGTACACGAGGAGTCATTATGCGACTTAGATCCGCACAACGACAATAAAGAATAAAATCCAAAAATATAATCCATAACAAAGTAAACATTAACAAATATAACGCATACATGAAAATTCATTGATAAGAAACCATCTGTGTATGTAAATACAACATATACATGATTAACTCAACATAATGAATAACAACTACCATGGCCAATATCCACACCGAGATTAACGTTACATTACAATACAATGTTCTGGAGATACAATGATACAATAGTGTTTCCAAACATGAACGAAAACCATACACAAGATAACATGATGCAAATAAATAGATGACTACAAAGTATCATAACTGGCTCCAAGACAAATACAACTCTGTAGTCGCAGCAACAGCACCAATCCGCACCTCTCGATCCTCGACTGGGGACCCAATGGGGTGCTTAGCACGTTCCACCCGACCATGTGGGTCCGAAGACCCACCCCCCATGTTAAGGGGCTGACAAGAAAGAGTCTTCAACCAAGAACATCCAAACACGGAACCACAAGACTCAACATCATACAAAAGTATCATAAAACTCAAGGATTACAATGACATAATCAACAACATCCAAGAGTCAACATAATAACTTAAAGTCATAAATCCCATCACATAAATCAAAGCAATGACCAGTAAACAAGTAACCAAAAGATGATCATGAAACACTTCCAAATCAAACTGAAATAAACATAATACAATTCCAAACTGCAATTAAACAATACAATAACATCATATCATAGTACCAAAAGAGTACAAGGTCATAAGTCAAATATCAATGAGGTCGTACAAGACCACAGAGTACACCAAAGATGTATCAAGGCAATACTCCATAAATCAATATAAGTCCATTCAACCACAATCTAAACCAACTCCCATAACATACTTCTAGAGGAACACAATGAAGTAAAACACCTGGGCAACTAGGGGAGAGTGTCATTGCATAGTCCTACATGGGCTGTCATGTGCTCTTCCTCCCAACTGGAGGCACCGGTCCCATCTATGGCTATCCTGTGCCCTTCCTCCCAACTGGAGGCGCCGGTCCATAGGGTGTCTCATGCGGAGCCATAAACCTCTCGTGAAGACAAGGTCACGACCTTGCCAACCACGGCCTTCTCAGCCTTCCATTAGTCTGCGGAAGCACTAATGAAGACGAGGCATCCATTTTTAAATCTTATAATGATATTACTACCCAACCCTCCTAAGTTAATTATTAGGTTTTCACTTAATTACTAACTCACTCGTGGGTTATCCTGTGCCCTTCCCCTTAAAAGGGGCGCCGGCCCCCACGAGGAGCCACTCTCCCTAGAGACCCAACCAAAACCAAAAAGTAACAAGGGTTGTACCATTCCAATCATGAACATCGAAATGCAACAATAAAAATAATACGCAAGGCATAACCCATCTCGCAAATAAATACCAAAAAAAGTCTCAACAATTCTCGTACAACCCTTTCAAAATCCTGATACCAAAAATATTTCCACTTCAAGGGCACATAAAAGGAGAGACATTGACCAACAATAAAAACAAGCCTCTGGAAGACTCACAAAAAGTTTACACTAGGGTTTCCCCATCAAAGAACTGACAACAATAATTGCAAGGCCACAAGAACTAATTGCGATTCAAATATAATGAGAGAATACATCAAAATAAGATCAACAACTCCATTCAAACAACATCAACAACTTCGATACAAACTAAATCAGAAATCCAAGGGAAACCTCTATTTTCTCCTCTCGGAATACCCATAACTCAAAGAACTTTTCAATTTGACTCATTAACAACTGAAGCAGAACCATCAATCATGACAATGATAACATTAACTGATTTACCACTTAGGGTGAAGAACAAAAGAAAACATATGGGTTCCCAACGAATAGCAACATAAATTAAATGAGAGAAAATCTCCAACTCAAAATCAACTCACGAAGAGTCACATTGAAAGGGTCTATCAAAAAAATCCATAAAACCACACATTCAAATACAATATAACCATTCATTCAATAAGAAGTAACTTGAAACAATCTAAAAAGAACATTATTTTAAAGATCAATCATTTTCCAATATTTAAGGATAGCAAAATATTGCGAAGTGAAGATAAAATCTAATGTTTTTAAGCCATAAGACACTAATCACAAGTATACTCTTCCAAACACAAATTAAAACAAATATATTCCAATTTACACATTATACTCTTACCCTTAAATAACAACAATCTCCATTCCTAATTCTATCACTCTCTTATTTGTCAAGATTACTTAGTTCCTTTATATAAAACAAGTTAATAACTTTACGATGATATAATTCAAGAGCTTCCTTAATATTACTCAGTTAATCATCTAATCCATTTAATCATTCTCTTTCTTCTATTTAAATTAATTGTTGCACCTAATTTAACTACACTTTACATAATTATTTTTCGAAATATTTCCTTTTAGAAAAAACATTCACTCAAAACCATTTCTTCAACATAACTTAAACACAATAAATTATCTAAGAAGGCAAAAATATTCTTTCATTAAAACACTATATATATACATATATATCATTAATATATTTTCTTTTAAACTTAATTTACTTTAATTCACTCATTTGACTAGATCTTTATAGGAATAAGTACTTATTTATTCCAAATAAAAGAGGAAGATATCTATTACTCCAAAGTTACCCATATAAATACTAAATATTGTCAATACAAGAATCTATGTGTCCCTCACATAATTAATACCCAATCTATATATATATATACTTATACTTAAAAGAGAAATTATAAATTAGTCTTCTTGAAAGGTGGAACAATACCAAACTAGAGCTCGTTATTTATTTCTTTATTTATTTATTTAATAAGGAAAAAGTAAAATGTTCAGATGACTAAGGTACAGGACTAAGCTTTCGGTTGACTATACTCATCACAAACTTCCCAAACATTTATAATATATAAATATGTTTGGCCACATGCCCTATCTTCACTTTCCTATGATATAAATTCAATACTCTATTTATACTCAATACGTGCAAGCATCTATAGATATTTATATTCACATTTGAGGTAATTGAAAACATTTCCACACTATAAGGATTGATATGATAGTATTCTGAAGATTCATTTATTGAAGTGATATGGACTATAATTGTATTACAATATTTGACCCAGGAAGAATGATATTATGGATATTACATATCTGTTTGAAAATATTATTCATAAATTTTATGGAGAAGTAGAAAAATAATAAGTATAGGGAAGAGGGTAAATGAATGGACAAAATTTAAAATCCAAGAGAAGAAAATAACATATCACTTTTGGAGGATTATATGAATGGACAATGGAAGACAAAAAAAAATAGCGAATAAGGAAATAGTCATTCAATTGAAAGAGAGAGAGAGAGAGCTCAAGGCAGATGAAGAAGAGACGGCACGGATGAGAGAAGAGGAGACTCAAATGCTAACTAGTGTGCGAAACTCTACAAGTAAACTTGAAATCGAAAGAGAGTTTATTTAAATCTATACACCCTACCATGTTCAAGGGCGCCACTGAGATAGGTTATCAATGAAACCAGTGAGATTATTTAATTTACTCCACCTTTGCAAGTCTAAACGTTGCAGTTGTGACGGGTTGCCAATGGTTTCAGGGAGACTATTTAATTTTGTACAATGCCTCAACTCTAAATGGTGTAATAGTGATAGGTTGCCAAGTATATTAGAAAGTGGATACAAGAATTTGGAAATATCGCCATCATCTTGCATTATTATCATTTTTTTTTTTAAAGTGTTGCAACTGTGATAGAATGACAAGAGGATCAAGCAGGTTATTCAAACCTTTTAACTCCCTATTAATTTTATGTGCTGTGGTTGTGACTGGTTGACAATGACAATAGAGAGATTATTTAAACCTATAAACTTCCTAATATGCACCAATGCTGCAACAAAGACAGGTTGATAATGAACTCAGAGAGATTATTTAAACCTTTAAACTGCCTATATGTTCAAGTGCGCGGTTGTGACAGGTTGTTAAAGAATTCAGACAGATATTTAAACCTCTAAGCTCCCTATAATGTTCAAGTGCATGGCTGAATTGTATTTGAGTCATAAATTAGCAATTCGAAATGTCAAAGAGAAATGCAAAACATAAGGTGCCAGGTACAGGAGCATCTAAGGGAATGCAATAAATGAAAAGGAGAATATTGGAAATACGGATCCTTCAATAGGGTTACAGCCAGATCTTGAAATTTAAGAAAGAACCCAAAGGAAAATACCAGATCTAACCTAGGTGTACTAACATAAAACAGATTTTAACAAAACTAGATTGTGCAAATTAAATATCGTACCAGTTTAGGCCTGCATGAGAGAGATGTTGCTACATGCATCATGGCTGAAGAAGCTGCCATACTCACCTTCTTCCCAAGAAAATCCCCCATAATCTCCCTCTGCTAATCCTTTCCCAGCGGAAAACAATCTCCGTATTTCCTCCCTAGTTTTTGGCATAAGAGAAGAATGGACCAACCCGAATAGAGAAGATTCCCCCAAGAGTTGTCTCTTGAATTCTAATTTATGAGTTTCAATGATTGAAATCTCTGCCTTGAAGGTGATGAGACAGAGGAAGATAAAGCGTATACCATCTTTTCCAGCTTTTCTTGCCCTTTCCTCTTCCCAAAATCTTATCACGATGCTTTAATATTATTTATTTATTTAGCAATAAACAATTCTTTTTTCCATTTTCAACTGATTTCCTTGCTTTAATCCTTATTCAATCTTGAGTTCAAATTTTCTAAATATTTTATCTACGTTAATATTTTCTCAATTTTAAATTTCTTAATTAAATTCACTCATTAGACAATAATTATTTTTATTAAATTCATTTACTTACAATTATATTTCTTTCATCTTAAAATAAGAAATTTTCAATGATAATACAATCAACATTTATTATTAAATCTAGCTCTTTATTTGATCCCAAACCAAAACAAGTGACCTTAAAATTAGATTAATTTGATAAATTACATCTAGTCATAATATTAGTGATATTGTCTAACATAAAAATCAAATTAAATAATGAAATCCCAAAATCCTCATGACCAAGAAAATCACCAACCATAAGTAACAAGCGAAAATGACATGGCCACCAAACAACCAACTTCCTAAATTTCAAGAATGACCAAAATAGAGGGGCATTACATCCTCCCCCCCATAGACATCAACTTACTCCTGGAAGTCGAGCCCAAGCACAAACATGGTACCACCATAAACTAACAATAATAGTAGCAATCATAAGCACATCAACACCACAAGTTAAATCATCAATTAAATGTCACCAGGTAAGCAAAGAAATGATACCAAAACAAAAGTGGTGACGAGGTTGCAACCAGACCAATTTTTCAAACACTAGGACGGATGATGAACTAGGTTGGGGAAACTTTCTTGTCAGCTCCTATGTTCAACATCAAACCCATTGGGTGTATATAATGCTCGCCCTGTCCTGACAATGCAGGTGGAGTCGAGACTTAGTTCCTGCAAACCTGCATATTACAATTACATTACCTTCGTCACTATGCTTTCTGAAGCCAACTTCCTATAAATTCAAAGCTACCATAGAACATTGCACATTAGTACCAATAATTCTTGTTGCATCTTAACCTCAAGATACTATATTCTGCTAAAATCATAGAATAATTATCCACAAAACCTCACATCTTCGTTAAAACTCATAATTTTCACATAAAGAACTCCACTTTAACCATTATTCAACACCAAATCTCACATCAATTTCAATAAAACAAGTAAATTTTTTACACCTTCATAGATTCAAGAAACATAATTCATCACTCAAGGACAATGACATCGTAGATTCCACGCACACTCGACATATTCACACACATAAAACACATTACCAAGAAACACCTCACACTAAAACTCAAGGGTCCATAGAGCATCCCCGACAGGAAGGATATCGGTGCATTGCGCACTACACCGAGGGCCCTATCCTTTCCCATCAGTTTCCTGCACCATCGACCTGACACCGATTAACAGAAGAAACTCAGGTTCACAACAAAGACAAAAGAAAAGTGAAACTCAAGACTCATGGGTCTAAGCACAAGGTTACATAGTGAGCACACATAGTGCCCAATGTATGAACCTATGCTCTGATACCATGTTGTAACACCCCATCATGTGAACCCCAAAGGACAATTAAACAATAATTACAGCATATTTTTTATTTTTTTTAAATTAACATAACATACATGTAATACACATTAAGTCATGACATGAATTTCATTTAAGTAGATTCATTAGCACATACATCCCTCGGGGTACACGAGGAGTCATTACGCGACTTAGATCCGCACAACGACAATAAAGAATAAAATCCAAAACTATAATCCATAACAAATTAAACATTAACAAATATAACACATACATGAAAATTCATTGATAAGAAACCATCTGTGTATGCAAATACAACATATACATGATTAACTCAACACAATGAATAACAACTTCCATGGCCAATATCCACACTGAGTTTAACGTTACATTACAATACAATGTTCTGGAGATACAATGATACAACAGTGTTTCCAAACATGAACGGAAACCATACACAAGATAACATGATGTAAATAAATAGATGAATACAAAGTATCATAACTGGCTCCAAGACAAATACAACTTTGTAGTCGCCGCAACAGCACCAATCCGCACCTCTCGATCCTCGACTGGGGACCCAATGGGGTGCTTAGCATGTTCCACCCGACCATGTGGGTCCGAAGACCCACCCCCCATGCTAAGGGGCTAACAAGAAAGAGTCCTCAACTAAGAACATCCAAACACGAAACCACAAGACTCAACATCATACAAAAGTATCATAAAACTCAAGGATTACAATGACATAATCAACAACATCCAAGAGTCAACATAATAACTTAAAGTCATAAATCCCATCAGATAAATCAAAGCAATGACCAGTAAACAAGTAACCAAAAGATGATCATGAAACACTTCCAAATCAAACTGAAATAAACATAATACAATTCCAAATTGCAATTAAACCATACAATAACATCATATCACAGTACCAAAAGAGTACAAGGTCATAAGTCAAATATCAATGAGGTCGTACAAGACCACAAAGTACACCAAAGATGTATCAAGGCAATACTCCATAAATCAATATAAGTCCATTCAACCACAATCTAAACCAACTCCCATAACATACTTCCAGAGGAACACAATGAAGTAAAACACCTGGGCAATTAGGGGAGAGTGTCATCGCATAGTCCTACATGGGCTGTCCTCTGCTCTTCCTCCCAACTGGAGGCGCTGGTCCCATCTATGGCTATCATGTGCCCTTCCTCCTAACTAGAGGCGCCGGTCCATAGGGTGACTCATGCGGAGCCATAAACCTCTCGTGAAGACAAGGTCACGACCTTGCCAACCACAACCTTCTTAGCCTTCCATTAGTCTGCGGAAGCACTAATGAAGACGAGGCATCCATTTTTAAATCTTATAATGATATTACTACCCAACCCTCCTAAGTTAATTATTAGGTTTTCACTTAATTACTAACTCACTCGTGGGTTATCCTGTGCCCTTCCCCTTAAACGAGGTTCCGACCCCCACGAGGAGCCACTCTCCCTAGAGACCCAACCAAAACCAAAAAGTAATAGGGGTTGTACCATTCCAATCATGAACATCGAAATGCAACAATAAAAATAATACGCAAGGCATAACCCATCTCGCAAATAAATACCAAACAAAGTCTCAACAATTCTCGTACAACCCTTTCAAAATCCTGATACCAAAACTCTTGCCACTTCAAGGGCACATAAAAGGAAAGACATTGACCAACAATAAAAACAACAAGCCTCTGGAAGACTCACAAAAAGTTTACACTAGGGTTTCCCCACCAAAGAACTGACAACAATAATTGCAAGGCCACAAGAACTAATTGCGATTCAAATATAATGAGAGAATACATCAAAATAAGATCAACAACTCCATTCAAACAACATCAACAACTTTGATACAAACTAAATCGGAAATCCAAGGGAAACCTCTATTTTCTCCTCTCGGAATACCCATAACTCAAAGAAAATTTCAATTTGACTTATTAACAACTCAAGCAGAACCATCAATCATGACAATGATAACATTAACCGATTTACCACTTAGGGTAAAGAACAAAAGAAAACATATGGGTTCCCAACGAATAGCAACATAAATTAAATGAGAGAAAATCTCCAACTCAAAATCAACTCACGAAGAGTCACATTGAAAGGGTCTATCAAAACAATCCATAAAACCACACATTCAAATACAATATAACCATTCATGCAATAAGAAGTAACTTGAAACAATCTAAAAAGAACATTATTTTAAAGATCAATCATTTCCAATATTTAAGGATAGCACAATATTGCGAAGTGAAGATAAAATCTAATGTTTTTAAGCCATAAGACACTAATCACAAGTATACTCTTCCAAACACAAATTAAAACAAATATATTCCAATTTACACATTATACTCTTACCCTTAAATAACAACAATCTCCATTCCTAATTCTATCACTCTCTTATTTGTCAAGATTACTTAATTCCTTTATATAAAACAAGTTAATAACTTTACGATGATATAATTCAAGAGCTTCCTTAATATTACTCAGTTAATCATCTAATCCATTTAATCATTCTCTTTCTTCTATTTAAATTAATTGTTGCACCTAATTTAACTACACTTTACATAATTATTTTTTGAAATATTTCCTTTTAGAAAAAAACATTCACTCAAAACCATTTCTTCAACATAACTTAAACACAATAAATTATCTAAGAAGGAAAATATATTCTTTCATTAAAACACTATATATATACATATATATCATTAATATATTTTCTTTTAAACTTAATTTACTTTAATTCACTCGTTTGACTAAATCTTTATAAGAATAAGTACTTATTTATTCCAAATAAAAGAGGAAGATATCTATTACTCCAAAGTTACCCATATAAATACTAAATATTCTCAATACAAGAATATATGTGTCCCTTGCATAATTAATACCCAATCATATATATATATATATATATATATATATATATATATATATATATATATATATATATATATATATATATATATATATATATATATATATATATATACTTATACTTAAAAGAGAAATTATAAATTACTCTTCTTGAAAGGTGGAACAATACCAAACTAGAGCTCGTTATTTATTTCTTTATTTATTTATTTAATAAGGAAAAAGTAAAATGTTCAGATGACTGAGGTACATGACTAAGCTTTTGGTTGACTATACTCATCACAAACTTCCCAAACATTTATAATATATAAATATGTTTGGCCACATGCCCTATCTTCACTTTCCTATGATTTAAATTCAATACTCTATTTATACTCAATACGTGCAAGCATCTATAGATATTTATATTCAGATTTGAGGTAATTGAAAATATTTCCACACTATAAGGATTGATATGATAGTATTCTGAAGATTCATGTATTGAAGTGATATGGACTATAATTCTATTACGATATTTGACCTAGGAAGAATGATATTATGGATATTACATATCTATTCGAAAATATTATTCATAAATTTTATGGAGAAGTAGAAAAATAATAAGTATAGGGAAGAGGGTAAATGAATGGACAAAATTTAAAATCCAAGAGAAGAAAATAAGGTATCACTTTTGGAGGATTATATGAATGGACAATGGAAGACAAAAAAAAAGCGAATAAGGAATTAGTCATTCAAATGAAAGAGAGAGAGAGAGAGCTCGAGGCAGATGAAGAAGAGACGGCACGGATGAGAGAAGAGGAGACTCAAATGCTAACCAGTGTGCTAAACTCTACAAGTAAACTTGAAATTGAAAGAGAGTTTATTTAAATCTATACACCCTACCATGTTCAAGGGCGCCACTGAGACAGGTTATCAATGAAACCAGTGAGATTATTTAATTTACTCCACCTTTGTAAGTCTAAACGTTTCATCTGTGATGGGTTGCCAATGGTTTCAAGGAGACTATTTAATTATGTACAATGCCTCAACTCTAAATGGCGTAACAGTGACAGGTTGCCAAGTATATGAGAAAGTGAATACAAGAATTTGGAAATATCACCATCATCTTGCATTATTATCATTTTTTTTTAAAGTGTTGCAACTGTGATAGAATGACAGGAGGATCAAGTAGGTTATTCAAACCTTTTAACTCCCTATTAAGTTTATGTGTTGCGGTTGTGACTGGTTGACAATGACAACAGAGAGATTATTTAAACCTATAAACTTCCTAATATGCACCAGTGCTGCAACAAAGACAGGTTGATAATGAACTCATAGAGATTATTTAAACCTTTAAACTGCCTATATGTTCAGGTGTGCGGTTGTGACAGGCTGTTAAAGAATTCAGACAGATATTTAAACCTCTAAGCTCCCTATAATGTTCAAGTGTGTGGCTGAATTGTATTTGAGTCATTTAGCAATTCGAAATGTCAAAGAGAAATGCAAAACATAAGGTGCCAGGTACAGGAGCATCTAAGGGAATGCAATAAATGAAAAGGAGAATATTGGAAATACGGATCCTTCAATAGGATTACAGCCAGATCTTGAAATTTAAGAAAGAACCCAAAGGAAAATACCAGATATAACCTAGGTGTACTAACATAAAACAGATTTTAACAAAACTAGAATGTGCAAATTAAATATTGTACCGGTTTAGGCCTGCACGAGAGAGATGTTGCTACATGCATCATGGCTGAAGAAGCTGCCATGCTCACCTTCTTCCCAAGAAAATCCCCCATAATCTCCCTCTGCTAATCCTTTCCCAGCGGAAAACAATCCCCGTATTTCCTCCCTAGTTTCTGGCATAAGAGAAGAATGGACCAACCCGGATAGAGAAGATTCCCCCAAGAGTTGTCTCTTGAATTCTAATTTATGAGTTTCAATGATCTAAATATCTACCTGGAAGGTGATGAGACAGAGGAAGATAAAGCGTATACCATCTTTTCCAGCTTTTCTTGCCCTTTCCTCTTCCCAAAATCTTATCACGATGCTTTAATATTATTTATTTATTTAGCAATAAACAATTCTTTTTTCCATTTTCAACTGATTTCCTTGCTTTAATCCTTATTCAATCTTGAGTTCAAATTTTCTAAATATTTTATCTACGTTAATATTTTCTCAATTTTAAATTTCTTAATTAAATTCACTCATTAGACAATAATTATTTTTATTAAATTCATTTACTTACAATTATATTTCTTTCATCTTAAAATAAGAAATTTTCAATGATAATACAATCAACATTTATTATTAAATCTAGCTCTTTATTTGATCCCAAACCAAAACAAGTGACCTTAAAATTAGATTAATTTGATAAATTACATCTAGTCATAATATTAGTGATATTGTCTAACATAAAAATCAAATTAAATAATGAAATCCCAAAATCCTCATGACCAAGCAAATCACCAACCATAAGTAACAAGCGAAAATGACATGGCCACCAAACAACCAACTTCCTAAAATTCAAGGATGACCAAAATGGAGGGGCATTACAGGATGTCTCTCAGATGTTCTGGGTCCCATGGTGGGCCAATGTAATTTTGGAAGCAAACAAAAACATAGTGAGGTTGGTTTGGTAGTTTAGAATCTAGATTGTACACAATAGCAGCTATAACAACACCAAGGGATCCATTGATGAGGGTAGCTTGAATCCACAAATTCATTTTTAGCATCACCTATTTACCAACAAAAAGTAGCAATCTTGGGAGAAGTTGGTCATCATCTCCATGATCAGATGCCTATTTTTGAGCCATCTGAGCAATGCTAATGGCTATTGGTAGATTTAACTGTTTCATCATTTTTTTGTTGTGCAATGTAACCAAGTCATTTGTCACAAAAAATGTGTAGCAACATCAAATTGTTGTCTTTTTGTGGTTGAGAGCATTACTTTTTTTCGTAAGCTCTTCCCAATCATCATGGAGAGCCTCAACATTTATTATATGAAGAAGGATTTCATGTAAATTTTGTTGCAAAGGGCTATCTCCTTTTTGGCGAAAGATAGTTTCCAAGGTTATTGAGATCATGAAAGTGTGCCACAAAGCTATAGCCGATGAGGATGAAGCATAAATAGGTGTATCCATGACAAGTGACAAATGAGCAAGATCACCAACAAGGATCATAGAAACACCACCAAATGGCTTTGCCTGCTTATTTGGGTATGTTTGGCATAATCAACTATTTATTTTCAATAGCAATTTTGGGCCTAGAAAACTCATTTCATTGATCAATATGTACTCAATATACTTAAATTTTTCTTACATTAATGTCAATTACTACCCTTGCAAAGGACTCATATCCTTTATGGGAATCTGAAGTGTTGTATGGATTATAGAGGCACATATGTTTTACATAGCGACACCTATATGAGCCAATGTGAGCAAGCAGCTATTGGGTCTAGCAAAAGAGGTGTTCATTTGTTGTCAAATACAATTTATGAGGAAGGATTTTCTAGTGTCATTTGTCCCTTGAATAATCATGCAAAGAGGGGCTTTGGGTAAAGGTTGCATACAGTGGGTTTGGATTATTTGAAGGGCCAATTGCTGCTTCAGTGAAAGTTGATGGGTTGGCATATCTCCAAGAAAGAATTGAACCATAGCTTTCTCACATTGTGCCTTTTCTAATGAGAAGAACTGCAAAGTAATATTATGGAGTTGTTCAAGAACATGGTTTGCATTCCATGGATGGTTCATATCAAAATCCCACCTACCCAATAGCTGAAGCTGATTTATATTAAAGTTAGTAGTAGCACCAAGCCAGGAGAAAACTTCACATTCATATTCATCCATATAAGGACGATGGTTCAAACCATCAGTATCACTATCATCATGTTCTTCAATTGTGGATGTAACTAGAACTCTATTAACATTCCAAGGATGATAACCAACTATTTTTAAAAGTTTCCAATTCTCTATTATCTGTTCTCTCTGAAGACCTATATCTATTTTTATGTTCCGAAAATATTTTTATAACATAAGTTCAATAAAACAAAATATCTCAAATATCTCTATATCTTCAACAGGAATAGTCTTGAATAATGGGTAAACAAGGACAATTGTAGGTTGGAGCCTTGGTTTCCATTTATCCTTTTTGCATTGTTGTCAGTGTGTATATAGGTGGACCAAGTCAATAAGGGATAAATGATCTAACTCTGGAGGCCTTTGAATATAGCAATGCATATAGTTTGTTGGAAACTCTTCATCAGTATCATCTCTATTTATACGCAACCATGTCTTTTTGCAAACATTCAACTGAATGTATCGTTGGCTTGAAGTAAGAAGAGGAAATATATGTAACATATGACACACCTCTTGTGTAGAGATGTCACGTTCCACAATCATATTCATCATGAATTTTTGGTATGCATCCAATGCTCTATCCTCAACTATATTTGTATTTGCAACTCTTTTTGAACAACATATCTAGATAATTTTCTATTTTTTTCTTAGATTTAGCTACATATTTAGAAATATAATTCAAAACAATTTTCCTAGAAACAACTAGTTGACAATCAACATTGGCACACCAAATTGTAAGCATATCTAGGTTATGAATATTTAAGCAATCATCATTTCTTGCTTGTTTGTAGGATTTGTTAGAGTCAGCATCAGATGTCAATGTAGAGGTAAGTTGTTGCTGCCATGGTGCTTTATACCAACATTACAATTGCTCTCCTTTTCTTCTTTAAAAAGTATATTCAAAGCATTTTTTGTACCTTTGAACTATGTTTAGCAAATCTTCATAATCTATGATTGGATCATTGGTCAGGATCTAGCTCATGGTAAGCAAGCATGGGTTTTCTTCAAAGCAATGATATGTTCTAAGCAATCTTTGTGTAGGGAAACGTGGATTCCAAGCTGAAACATGTCTATCAAAAAATTTCCTTGCTATGGTAAGATCATGGTCATTGGACCAATCAAGAGTATCCATGTCAGGAGCTTCTGAAATCCATAGAAAACCATGCACATGTGCAGAGCTAGGATGTTTCCATTCATATATATACCAATAATCTTTTGCATGCAAAATATTTTCGATCACCTACTCATAGAAAATTGAGAATCTATGATGCAAATATAAAGATGCTATATGTGGATTCTGAACAACACTATCTATTAGCATATTTGTTGAAGGCTCCATCGCTAAATGAGATGTAGTAGAGAAAATTTTTTGTAGGTTAGCCCATATTGTATATGCACAACTCAAAGTGAAAAAAGGGTGGGAGTACCAAGTTGTTCGATCATAGCGATTAGTTGGGCCCAGAAAGAGCTCCAGAAAGAGTGGGTCCCATGCAACGACATACCAAATCACATCAATTGATCGACTTGTTGGTGGTTGGGAGAAGCTTGAATTTGTTGCCTCAAAATAGTCAATGACCTAGGGATTATATCCTCTAGATCTACTCTAACAAAAAGAGAGACATTTTGTTGGTTGCGATGTCTCATAATCAAGTTGTAGAGAAAATATCTAAACCTAACATGTTTTCCAAACCTGTGGTCAAAATATCTCAATAGGTGGAGGGCATCATGCAAGTGAATTTTAATATTTCTTGGTTGAAGCGGAAGTGCTGCTCCAGTGGGGAACAATGTTGGAAAGGCCATTGAAAATAAACCTTCAGTGTTGTATTCATTAATAGGAGAAGAGCTAACTTCAGGCCAAGATAAGCTATTCTAGTCTTTTTTCCAATTTGCAAGATGTCTTTTATTGTTTGCAGCTCTCATCTACCATTTGGTAAGCAAGGAATAAATGATTAAAAGTTTGAAGAGCCATTTTCTTCTTCTCCAACATTTGTTGAGCTGGTTGATGGCATTAGGTCTTCACCTGAAACTTTCTCTATTATATGCAACAAACTAGACACATCAATAGCAACATCAGGTTACATATTAAGAGCCTCACCATCAATCTCAACATCATTGTAGTATTTTTCATATTTTATTTTTTATTTCAATGCATCCATAACATGATGTTTATTAACATAACAATCATAATTGTCATGCCTAAAAATTTCATCCAAAAAAACTAACAATATATTTTTTTCTTTATTAATTAATCTATTTAACACTATAAGTGTTTAAGATGTAACACTAAACACAATTCACAAATTTCAAGATAAGGATGTCTATTCAATTAGTTAGAAATACTAGTTTATACTCTTGTCCATGCATCTTATCGAGAATGCTAATAATTGTTAACCATGCATGCACATGGTAACACACTATACATATTAGGGGAAGTTAAACCCACACAACTCCACCATTGGCACATTGCTCGAGCATGGGGTGAGGGTATAAGGTATATTTGGGTGTGTATGGCCTATCATGCACACCCCTTTAAAAATCATCAGGTTAGCACTTAACCTAGAGGGCGAAGAAACCAGGTTAGGAAGAGAGGTTTAGATCAAGGTCTCGTTTATCTCCATGTAACAATGTTATTATTTTGGAGACGAAGGAAACACTGTCAAATTGTAGTGATACTCTTTGTACATTTTCCAATTGATATCTAATAACACTTAACACCTGCTTAGCTCTGAATTAATTCTTAATACTTTGATCTATTATTACAATTAATATGAATTCGATAAAACATTAGTAAAATCGTCAAGTACCATGTATTTCACTTAACAAATATTGTCTATTTAATTAAGAATGTAAATAATCCTTATAAAAGGAAACCTAATATAAAATTATTTTTTTAAAGATATAGTCTAAATTATTTTTTATATACATATTAATAAAATAAGTCTAAAAAGAAATATAAATTAAATAATCTTTATATAAACATTAATTAAATTAGTCTTAAAAATATAAATCAATTCATTTTAATAAGTCTTAAATATGAATTAAATCATCTTAATTAAAGGTATCAAAATATAAATTAAATATAAGTCTTAAAATATAAATTAAACCATCCTTAGAAAAATACACTTGCTTTTTAAGAGAGGAGTAAAAAGGGACTAAATTAAACCCAAAGTATGAATTAAGATATTTCTATGTATAAGAAACAAAATAACATATGGCATTTGTAAAGTTTTCCTACTCAAGACATTCTAATTCTAAACTGTTCCATCGGTTTAATCAATATTACTTTATTTATTCTTCCTTATGTGCTATCCCATGAAAAAGCTAAATAAGAGTATTGATTTAACTGATATGGATATATATATTTGAACCGTTTTAAACTACGTTACATCTTTCAATGTTGTGCTATCATTTATTTTATTTTATTTTTGCTATAACGTTGATGTTATCAGCAATTATTCACAGATTAAAGACATATGTAGTATCCAAGATAAAATGTCGCTCAACATTAGAATTAATTTTACTAGTAATTTCTAAACGGTTAGAAGCTTATGGTTAAATACAAATTTCATCTAATTGATTTAAACTATGCTAACATTCAAGCCTATATGTTAACATTATAGCTATCTACAACTCAGCCATAATGGACGCCGATATTGATGGAGACATGATTGCCAATTTATTTATTTCTTCTTTTTTTTTTGCTTTTTCTTTTTATTATCTTCTACATTATCTAATATGTGACGGCTAGGGTTCTATGAGTATTTTTTTTTTGGTGCGCTGCAGGTTTAAGACAATCGATGAAGGCATGGATTGACTGATGCAAAATACATGTTTTGAGGTTTTATTTTATTCTATAGATCTCGTATGGGAGATTCACAGCCAAGATGTGGTAAAAATAGACTGGGATGCAAACCAATACCGTATCAAATATGGATGGCAGATTTGACATATACAATGGTAAAGCCATGCCTCACAAGAAAACCTCTGCAGACTCATTACGATGGGAATTCTTTTTCTGACAACTAAATTCTTGACAATTTATATTTACAAGTGAGGGCATTGGTAGATACATTAGTTTGATAATAAATGTTTTTGTAAAAGTAGATCCCCCTTGCGGTAATAGCTATCTTGTCAAGCTGACTGGCTGCAAATAAATTGCTACCAATCTCTAACTATTGGATCAGTTTCAGGATGATGCTAGCAGTGAATCCGTATGGCTTATCTCTGCATTATTGACTTTTAGGTCAATTCGATGGGAAACTCTATTAACACATTCAACCCACCTCCTTAGAACTACAGGGAGGTACTACAATTTATTGCTCTTTGTCAGACGTCAAACTTAATATGGAAATTTTGCACTTACAAACTACACCACTATTCTGCCAAGAGATTAATTGCGATGAAAGTCAGGGTTAGGTAACGTCTTTGAATGAAACTGTGCCTTACCTACCTACCCCAAAACCCCTAGTTTTAGATGCAAGGGGATAGTCTAGCTAAGGCGATGAATGGTATAGGATGATAGCGAAAATCTAAGGGATATGAGCGTCGCACCAGTCTTCAGTTGCTATTTCTTTGCACAAGAGGCTCTTGAATACCAAAAATCTGCAAATGTATATATGTATCTGTTTAAATTTTGTTTGATATAAAACAACAAATAGATACACTTTCACTTGTGCATCGTGACTAGAAGAGGGGCGACTAACTTTAGAGGCCTGGCATAGAATAGATTTTTTCTCTTCTCCTTGCATTCATTTCAGCATATTGCAAGTGCCTACATTGGCTCTGGGAGTACATTACAAGCACTATGTATTTTTTTTCTATTTACTTATTGCAGGAGAGTGCAAAGTATAAGAGGTCAATGTTTGAATATCGTCAATTCCATTCTATTTCCTAAATATTTGTTTTCTACAACAAACAATTACTATTTTTTTTTAACTGTTATTTAAACCAGTAACTTAGATCTGAGTTTGGAAGCAATCGCAGGTTTTGTATTTTTTTTCTTTTTCTTGTTTGGCATATTTTATCAATTTAACCTGATTAAGAGTATTACGGTGCATGCACTAGATTTTGTGAAATATATACTTCTTCTTTTTTTATTTTTGTTATATTTGTACACAAAATATACAGAATGTGTAATGCAACTTATTTTCTCTACATATAAAAAATTTATCATAACAAAATAAATGATTGATTATTTATTAACTATATTCATTTATGGGTTAACTTAAAGAGTAAAACTAATTATAACAGATACCCTAATTTACTAATTTATGAAAATCTTGATTTAGATAACCATTTCACTCTCCTATTCTTTTTTATGTGCATTTTATAACTGAGTTAATAAGTTAAATATTTTTTCCATTAATAAGACTATTTGCAAGAACTAAAATATTTATCATTTGCAAGAAATAAAATGTTTATCATTTGCATGAGTTATTTTAACTCTCTATTATAACATTCACAAAACTCAAGATGCTTTATTCTATATTTATTTAAGATGGGTATGTTAAGCAAAGATTGCAAATAAATATATTCATCCATAAACCTTTAATTGAAATTACTCTAAACATAAGTAATTTAGATTAATTTCTGTATTTCCATCTTTCTTCACTTACACATCTAAGAATACCTTCTTTTTCACATGCAAATTTCATTCCATAATGTTCAATCCCTTCCTCATTTTGACACATAAATGAATACATACTTTTCTTACAAGCACATAAAATACTTTCTTTGGTGAAAATACAAAAGGAAATACTAAATAGACTAATGCCATATTTTTATTTTATTTTTCCAAAACAAATTCCTTCTTATTCTCATACATCACTTTGAGTGCAAGCTTCATAATACATCAAATACTATTTACTCACTTAAAACTTACATCTTCCAGGCACTACATTGAAATGCAATTAATGAAAAAAAAAAGAAAAAAAAAACCATTGTCTAAGGGCTTGCTCTATTTCATTCTTCATATCACAACAATACCCTAGCCTTCAATATTACATCAATAATTATGAATGTAAATAATAACACACAAAAGAGTGAGTCTTGCTCTCCACCCTATTGTAATGGCATCATGGAGCCTTGTGGGATCTAGCCATACCCCCGAGCAAGAAGTCTTCTAGCTCCAAGATGATAAATGGAGCTATTTCCAAATTTTTTTACAAGGAATAAGAATAGCACAACACCAAATTTCATGCATCTAGGTTTTCTATTCTCTAGTTTCAACCATGATCTATACAACATTCCACCTTCTTGCAACAATTAAACAAGCGAAAATGGAAGTAAGGAAACTTATCTCTTTCTTTAGGTGGGGAGATTAAACTCTCTTATCCTTCTTTCCTCTCAAATTCCCACCATCCTGGTCATTCTCTCCTTTGAGGGAGGACTCCTCTCCTCTTCCCATCATTTCTTCTATCTCAACTTGAGTTCTCCAAAAGGAGAAGTGGGCAATCCCCAATCTTCCATCTTCTTGGGATATATAGGGATCCTCCAAACCTACACTCTTTCCCACAAGTGCTCACACATGTGTGAGTCTTGTGCCAATTCCAAGAACTTTTGGGGAGTAGGAGGTTGAGAGTGACAAGTCACTCTTCCCAAGCCCCAACACTCTTTGAATTTGTCACATTCATGAATTTGGACTTTTGAGGGGTCTTTTCACACTCCAAGGACAAGTTCACATGTGTCAAAAAGGTTTGAAACCCATAGGTATATGTCCTAGGGGTCTATTCTTGTTCAAAAACCAAGGAAATTGATTCAATAATCCCTTTTTAAAATCCACACAAAAATCCATACGAATTTTGATCCTAACCAAGGGTTCCAACCCCAACCAAACTCACATCACATGTCCTACAATTGGATTCTACTCAAACATAATCACCCAATCAATAATAAAACCTCAAACCCTTCTAAGTCAAATAGGGCTGCACTTAGAACTTCTCAAAGATGTATTTAATTTTATTCCAATATTTATTTGTTCTCCTATTTGCATATTCAATTCTTGCACATTACCAAGGTCAGCATGATTACATAATTTTCACTCATGAACTATTTACTCATTAATACATCAAATGAACCTAGATTCAATTTTCATTATAATCCAAGGAAATACACACTTACTCCAATACAAGAATATAGTCAATGAAATAGTCACTCCATTATTTTGTTTACCACCTTAGTAATTCATTTTAAACTCCTATAACATTAACGATGAACCATTTACCAAAATTAATATGCCAAATAACCCAGCTCTTTCAAGTTATATCCAACAATTCATATGCGCTTCTATCATAATTAAATCAAGGTTAATGCCCATGTATCCTAAAAATAGTTTCATCATTCCTTTCATCATAATTATCATCTAACTAATTGTTTGATTGAAATAAAATGGGGGATACCAAACGAGGTCTTACATTCACGGTAGCATAAGCAAGAATATTATCAAATAATCACACTATTTTTCATCCATAATACATCTTACCATCTATTTAGGATCACATAAAACATATTAGGGCTTTACTAATCACATTCAAGGTGGGGCCTTACATCTCCCTCCCCTTAGCTTAGACTTCCTCCTGGAAGTCGTCAGGGTCTAAAACACCAATCTTTATATAGCAATGCATATAATCTATTAAACTTATTAATTACCTTGCTTTCTTGATGAGACAAACCAACATGTGACTAAAAACACACATTAAAGGTATTCCTTTTATGAATCAAGCATCTATACACTTAGAATAAGATTTCTTGCCCTAGAGCAATTATTCTATATAGTCATAATATAACAAAGGTTAGTAGTCGTCGATGTAGTAACATTCTAAATTAAAGATTACACCAACATATATCTAAACACATTAACATCCTTGAACACCCTTGAAGGTTCCCATTGCATCTCAAACATCACTCTTGATGTTATAAAATATTTTCATTCCCATATAAATTCATGTCTCAAGAATAGTAGTCCCAATTTTTATTGTCACTTTCTTTCTCACATAGAAGTCAAGTATTTCCACATACCATTTATTTAAAAATTTACACATACATTAAAAAAATTTACACATAATTCACGTCACATAATGGGGTTTACAAGGATGGAGATTCTTGGGTACCATAGCCATTAGGAGAGATTGTCTCAAGACCCTTCGTTAAGGACCCTTCCATACATCTCCTAGGTACCTTCCCTTGTTTGTGTAAGGGGGTTAGCCTCCAAGAGGAAGGTACAAAAAGAATAATCATAGAACCAGGGGAAGAATGGATTATTGACTGTCCCATACCAATCCCATTTGCAACCCCTTTCAAATAACTCATAATTCCCCAGCACATCTTCTCCCCTATACGACCTGCCAGGGAACCCCCCAGGATATGGCAGTTTTATAGATGTCACATTAGACCACACTTGCGAGTAGTTAGAAAATAAAATAAAATAAAATAAGAAGCCTCAAACTAAGAAACATAAAATCATAAACCAATGTTACAAAAAAAATAAAAAAAATAAAAAAATAATAAATTCAAGAGGAAAACCAAGATTAGTTGCAGTTGCATTTAAGCATTCAAATCTTACTTCAAAAATAAAAATTAAATAAGTCCTTGAGGAAATGGACTATGAAAACCTTCAAATGGCTTAATAGCCCCAATAAAAGAAATGTGAAATTTAACATTGCTAGCGTATAAAATAAAACATCAATTAATAAATTACCAATAATTCATATCAATAAAAATTTTACATTATGAGCACCACATGACTTTGATAAAGCCACCTGAGGGGAGGAGGGGAATGGTGGTTCTCTAACCACATAAGTATAATAGCATGCAATAACTAGTGGTCTCTGACCACAAAAATCTGCATCATTGGTGGTCCCTGAGCACATAAATATAAGTAACTGGTGGTCTCTGACCATATAAATATGAATCACTTGTGGTCCCCAACCACATAAATATATGTCATTGGTGGTCCTTGACCACATAAATATGAGTAACTAGTGGTCCATAAAATTCCATCCTTTACCCATGGGTTATAAACATCAAGGAATAGGTTTGCACTATGAACCAACAAGCATGGCTCTCATATGTGGGGGAGTAGGCCACGGTCAATGTCCATGAGAGGATTACAATGACTCGACATAGATCCTTTGTCAGGATTAGGGACAATGCCCTGAGCTCATAATTTCTCGATGGGAGAACATGTGCCTCTCAACCCCTGTTTACACTAGCTGGCATCGCACTCCCATAAGGGGGAACCAAATGCTAGGGGTACACATTTAACATAAAAATAAAACTAACATGAATGAATACATCACATTTCATTTAATAGACACATTTATTTGAACTCACAACTAGCTAGCTTACATAAAGGCCATCACAAAGGGTACATATAGGGAATCATACTAGATGTCCACCACCCTTATCCCAAGTCAGATACCCTATATCTCATACTTGGGGCACAACACATTTACTGGTTTTCACTTCACATGTCATAACATAATACACTTTATGAAATTCACCATACTGTAGAAAAAAATCAATTCACTTACATACACTTATTTTTCTTTAAACAATATTCACTTTGCTTCTTAATTTTGTACATATCTGCTTACTTTGCATAGGTAAAAGGAATCACTAGTTTATGCACAAATGTAGCTTATGTATATTACTCCATTTTCCTAGAATTTAACAATACATAGTACACCACACTTCCCATCTTACTAAGTGTTTGACATCACATATATGATCAAGATCGGTTTTCTATATTTATCCATATTGTTCTTCCTCTTTCATTCAACTATGTTTGTTATGTTCACTAACATAAAGAATGTTTTCTACTCAATAATGAAGATAATCAACCATTTTATTTTGAAACATTGTAATATGATAAAAGAAGGCACACTCAATTCATAAAACACATGATAAGTCATGGAATAGTAATTTTCACAACTCATTAATCTATATATATATATATATATATATATATATATATATATATATATATATATATATATATATATATATATATATATATAAATCTTGCATTTCACTACCTAAGGTTGACTCATTTACTCACATGTTATAATCATCATTTTTATAACCACAATTATTTCTAGCTTTATAAGGTTTAAGGACATGTGATAAGTAACAATCCCTACATTTAAGTTTTCTCCATTGTATTTCACACACACACACACACACATACATATTTTCCTTTAGAGTACTAGTCATTGGTATAGAAGTGCACAACATTAGTTGGTAGTCTTTTCATGACTTTTTTTTTTTTTATGTCCTTGATGATACCATTTTATTTTTTTATTTTTTTTTATCACTCAATTCACTAAATTTTTTTTATTTTTATTTTTTACATAATTCCTCACTTGATTTATAAATTTAAATAATTGATTCTTCAATTCTTGTGACATATACACAACCTTAAAGGTCAACACCTAATTGAATATGTTATTACTTCCTATTATACATGTATCCTTTCTTATTTTGGCATCAAGTCTTTAGTTATTAGCCCATCTATAAGGATAGTAGTAATAGCATATGTTCTAGATAGAGTTTTAACATCAAGTTCACATTTTTGATATGGCCTCATCACAACTTAGGTTTTATGTTTAATTTCCAGAAGTAAGTTATTTATATAATATCTAATTCAATTTTTACTAATCTTAACTTAGTTGCAACTTTCCACACATTCTCGCCTATGACTTGAATCATGTTATATCATTTCCTACTTTAGTCTATTGGTAAAACAACTCCAGGATTTATTAGTCGTATTTCTATTAAATTCACTAGGTCTTTGTTTACTTGCAAAATTGTTAGGAAAACTTAAAGTTTAACCATCTAATTCAAGCTAAAATATGATTTTGACCACTTTTAAAAATTGTATTTACTATGCATTGCTAGGCTTGTATCCTTAGTCGATGCCATCATACATGAAATTTTGATTACCAACCATAAAGTGAATTGTTTGTTGCTTCACGAGATTAACCCTTATACACTTATATGTGAATCAACATCTTTTGGTAATAGAATAGGGCCTAGAAATTCCATGGTCAAGGTGTAAAATATTTTTAGTTCATGCGTGTATTAATACCAATTTGTAAACAAGTCCTTTATTTTTTATTTTTTATTTCCAAACAACCTACACCCGAAAGGTTTAGTTTTAACCTTTGTTAAGAGTTTAAATCTAACTATATGATTGCTCAAATTCCTCATAATACACAGTTCAAGGGCTTTCTATTATTGCATTCTTGTTGTCAATTTGATTTAATTAATTAAAGGGTTTAGAGATCTAATCTTATTCGAACACAACCTTTAGCACATTAATCCCCTTTAGAGGTTCATATAGCTCCTTCCTTTATCTAGTGATAAATCTTCAAAAGTATAACTTCCATTCTTTATTTGTACTAAGGTTCTTGTAAGAAAATGTGTTGCTCCCACAACAACCATAACTTCAAGAAGTAGCATTACTATTATATTTTATAATTATTGACTAAGGAATCCAACAAAATAATATTTCTTTAATAATACACATTATGATGCCTTATAACACTATTTTTGCACTTTATAAAAAGACTATGTTTTAGAACTCAATTATACCTTTTTAAGGTTTAATAATTTTAATGCCAAAAGACTAGATTAATGTCTTAACCCTTGTTAGCTAGACTAAGTCCTCCAACTTCTTTACTTAAATCAAGAGAACCTATTTTGTTCAATTACTTCTTAAAGATCAAATGATTTCAATTAAACATTTGTTTGAACCATGGATTTCACTCAATCTCTTACCATAGGGTAAATCCCAACTCTAACTAGGTTGGATATTAACTTTTATATTCTCTTTTCCTATACAAGGTAAGTTATCTAGGACTCTCACAACATTTTATTCTAGCTAACACAAGGGGGTTTGCACATTTATCCACACACACACAACTCTTAATGCCCAAATTGTTCCCAGAGTTCCCTAGAGTTGCAACCTAGGGCTCTGATACCAAGATGTCATGCCTAAAAATTTCATCCAGAAAACCTAACAATATATTTTTTTTCTTTATTAATTAATCTATTTAACACTATAAGTGTTTAAGATGTAACACTAAACACAATTCACAAATTTCAAGATAAGGATGTTTATTCAATTAGTTAGAAATACTAGTTTATACTCTTGTCCATGCATCTTATCAAGAATGCTAATAATTGTTAACCATGCATGCACATGGTAACACACTATACATATTAGGGGAAGTTAAACCCACACAATTCCACCATTGGCACATTGCTCGAGAATGGGGTGAGGGTATAAGGTATATTTGGGTGTGTATGGCCTATCATGCACACCCCTTTAAAGATCATCAGGTTAGCACTTAACCTAGAGGGCAAAGAAACCAGGTTAGGAAGAGAGGTTTAGATCAAGGTCTCGTTTATCTCCATGTAACAATGTTATTATTTTGGAGATGAAGGAAACACTGTCAAATTGTAGTGATACTCTTTGTACATTTGCCAATTGATATCTAATAACACTTAACACCTGCTTAGCTCTGAATTAATTCTTAATACTTTGATCTATTATTACAATTAATATGACTTCGATAAAACATTAGTAAAATCGTCAAGTACCATGTATTTCACTTAACAAATATTTTCTATTTAATTAAGAATGTAAATAATCCTTATAAAAGGAAACCTAATATAAAATTATTTTTTTAAAGATATAGTCTAAATTATTTTTTATATACATATTAATAAAATAAGTCTAAAAAGAAATATAAATTAAATAATCTTTATATAAACATTAATTAAATTAGTCTTAAAAATATAAATCAATTCATTTTAATAAGTCTTAAATATGAATTAAATCATCTTAATTAAAGGTATCAAAATATAAATTAAATATAAGTCTTAAAATATAAATTAAACCATCCTTAGAAAAATACACTTGCTTTTTAAGAGAGGAGTAAAAAGGGACTAAATTAAACCCAAAGTATGAATTAAGATATTTCTATGTATAAGTGTAATGCCCCGCCGTGCGAACCCCAAAGGACAATTAAACAATAATTATTGCACAATTTTTTTTTTTTTAAATTAACATAACATACATGTAATACACATTAAGCCATGACATGAATTTCATTTAAGTAGATTCGCTAACACATACATCCCTTGGGGTACACAAGGAGTCATTACGCGACTTAGATCCACACAACGACAATAAAGAATAAAAGCCAAAAATATAATCCATAACAAAGTAAACTTTAACAAATGTAACACATACATGATATTGATAAGAAACCATTTGTGTACATAAATACAACGTATACATGATTAACTCAACACATTGAATAACAACTACCATGGCCAATATTCACACAAGGTTTAACGTTACATTACAGTACAATGTTCAAGAGGTACAATGATACAAAAGTGTTCCAAATAGGAACAAAAACCTTACAACAAAGTAACATGATAAAAATGACCAGATGAATACACAATATCATAATTGGCTCCAATATGGATACAACTCTAGAGTCGCCGCAACAGCACCAATCCACACCTCTCGATCCTCGACTGGGGACCCAAAGGGGTGCTTAGCACGTTCCACCTGACCATGTGGGTCTGAAGACCCACTGCCCGTGCTAAAGAGCTGACAAGAAGAGTCCTCAACCAAGAACATCCAAACACGGAACCACAAGACTCAACATCATACAAAGGTATCATAAAACTCAAGGATTACAATGACATAATAAAAAAAACATTCATGAGTCAACATAATAACTTAAAGTCATAAATCTCATCACATAAATCAAAGCAATAACCAGTAAACAAGTAACCAAAGGATGATCATGAAACACTTCCAAATCAAACTGAATTAATAACATAATACAATTCCAAATTGCAATTAAACAATACAATAACATCATATCACAGTACGATAAGAGTACAAGGTCATAAGTCAAATATCAATGAGACCATACAAGACCACAAAGTACACCAAAGATGTATCAAGGCAATACTCCATAAATCAATATAAGTCCAAATATCAACAATCTAAACCAACTCCCATAACCTACTTCTAGAGGAACACAATAAAGTAAACACATGGGCAACTAGGGGAGAGTGTCATCGCATAGTCCTACATGGGCTGTCCAGTGCTCTTCCTCCCAACTGGAGGCGCCGGTCCCATCTATGGCTGTCCTGTGCCCTTCCTCCCAACTGGAGGCACCGGTCCATAGGGTGACTCATGCGGAGCCGTAAACCTTTCGTGAAGATGAGGTCACGACCTTGTCGACCATGGCCTTCTCAGCCTTCCATTAGTCTGCGGAAGCACTAATGAAGACGAGGCATCCATTTTTAAAATCTTATAATGATATTTCTACCCAACCCTCCTAAGTTAATTATTAGGTTTTCACTTGATTAATAACTCACTCGTGGGTTATCCTGTGCCCTTCCCCTTAAATGGGGCGCCGGTCCCCACGAGGAGCCACTCTCCCTAGAGACCCAACAACATCAAACCAAAAAACCAAGGGTTGTACAACATAACAAGAACATTAGATCACAACAAAAAAGCATGCGAGGCATTACCCATCTCGATATAAATACATAATCAAAGTCTCAACAATTCCCGTACAACCCTTTCAAAATCATGAAACCAAAACACTTGCCACATCAAGGGCATATAAAGAGAAAACATCAATTGTCAATCATCTCAAGCCTCTGGAAACCAAAAAGAATGACAACCCACAAACAAGGGTAAAATGAAGCAACAAGAGTTTTTCCCCAATAATTCTAACACAAGGATAAAATTTCCCTCAAATATGAGATTAACTTAGAAAAGCCACAAAAAGGAAGATTCATCAAGACCCATCCACAAATCAATCAACCCTAAAACACAAATACAATCCACATATCAACAATGGTGTCACCTCAAAAGGGAATCATAGAAGAAAATCAACCTTTAATTCAACAAAATTCACTCAACAACCAAAAGCCACCATCTAGGCGTTCCACAGGAGACCTCAATTTTCTCCTCACAAGAACCCCTTACAGTGGCACACAAATCACCTTCATAAAATCAGCAACATGGCAATGAAAACAATTATCTATTCACATTCCCAATTAAAAGAAACCAACCTACTCAATGACCAAAACAATTACCATCTCAAGATTCTAAATAACTACCCATATAAGAACAAAATTTATTAGAAACTCGGATCGTCATAAAGTTATCCCCTAATCAACAATCCAAGAGAAACAATTAAGAAGGAAGTCTCAATTCAAGAAAAATTTATTCAACATTTGAGCAAATTTATAAGACCACCAAAATGAAGACAAATAGAGTTTACAACAATACTTAACCATGGCCAAAGATGCTGATTAATTCTAATAAACACAATTCCACTATTAAGGAGTTCAATACAAAGACCCATATGACACGATACTCAATGATTACTTAATTAGAATTATACGGAATTCAACAATCTATAAATTTCTACTATATTTTATTTATTAAATAAATCCTTCTTGACTATCAATTCTCTTTTATTCCTAACTAACTTTCCTATCTACAAACTACTTCCACATGTTTCACCTTCAGCCATAAAACACCATAATTCTAAGAACTACCAAAGTGACATCTATACCATAATAATTCACATTCTAAGATTTATATGACTTTATATATATTTATATGACTTATGAACAATGCTTAGATGGAGCCTTTGGATGAAGTAGTACAATTGATTTAAATGATAGCAATTTTATATTAAATTATTATATAATATCATTTGACTTATTAAATGCACATCCTCTATCATATACATAATCTCAAGCATAAGGCAAAACAATCTTAGTATTACTCCTAAGAGAAAGTCTGTCGTGCACACATAAGGTATCTGGAAAGAATGTCGACACACTGCCTATGGCCTTAAAAATTGTTATTATGCATGAATAAGAAGAGTAACTATAACCTATTCGAGAGTTTGAAGTTGGGGTAGTCATTTAAACAATATCTCACATGACTTTGTAATCGAATGATACTCTGGAAGATATGCACATAGAACAAAGGAATCAGCGAGATTATTTAATTTTACTACACCTTTGCAAGTCTAAATGTTGCAGCTGTGATGGGTTGCCAATGGTTTGAGGGAGACTTATTAAATTTTGATCAATGCCTCAACTCTAAATGTTGTAACAGTGACAGGTTCCCAAGTATATTAGAAAATGATTATTGGAATTTGGAAATATTGCCATCTTCTTGCTTTATTAAAATTATTTTTAAGTGTTGCAACTGCAATAGATTATCAAAAGAATCAAGCAGGTTATTTAAATCTTTACACCCTACCAAAATCAAGTGCGTCGCTGTGACAGGAAGCTATGAGAAAAATGCAGAGGCACAAATGAGGCTCGTGACCTATTTGACAGATTGCTTCACAGAAATGTGATCTCCAAGACAAGGCACGAAAACTGTTTGACAGAATTCCTCAAATAAATATGTTCACGGGAGCGGTGATGATTGTTAGATATGCATGGGATGGATTTAATCAATAAACCAACTATCGACTTCAGTAGGTAGAATGCCATCTACAGGTGCTTTAATAAATCATATACAAGGGTTCAAATAACTCTATCACTCCAGGCAACTTCAATACAAAACAACTAACTATCCAGCATCATGTGATTACCTCTTAAGGCATCAGGCATATGAAAGTGTGCAATAACCTAAGACATGCAAATAATATCCAATGCAACAAGTCTTTGATAAATAAGACAAAAATTTACTTCCAATCTGTCTCTTTGACAAAATCAAATCTCACAGCTATCCAAGGCAGCAAGAAAACACATAGAGATAAATCGGATATCTGACAATGCATGGACCACCATAGGTGAATGGCAGATAGGGATTTGGTGAAATTCAAAACAAAAACACCATAAAGGATAGACTTTTGAGATCAAAAGCTATACGGAACAGTTTACAGGGGTACGCCTACACTATAACCAAGGGGCGGCTGAAACAAGGATGTTAAATGAACCCAAGTTTGGAGGCTATGATTTCCTCAAGGCGCACTATGAATAAAGGATGTACACTCAAACCTTACCTCGAAGGAAAGGATATTTCGAATTGCAAATCTAACATTCACAAAGCATCAATATGCAGACAACACTTTCCAACAGGTAAAGAGAAGATATTTGTTATGTTCTTTAGAAACCAAAATTACAGAAATAGAAAACCTACCTGAAATACCACGCTTTGAAAATGGTGATGGTTGCTGAATCGATCTTTATCCCAACCTCTCCTCCATTCTCAGAACTCATAATACATTTTTGAAGCCTCTGTCCATTTTTCCTCCCTTCGTTTTCATTTGCCAAGCATCTTTTACAAGCATTCCATTCCCTTTTGGCGGTCGCCTCCTCCTCTCTCCCCATCATCTCCCTTTTAAAATTCCTATCATGACATGATAAAACCTTGCCCAACCTGATTCCGCCCAAAACCAATTCGATGCATGCCCCCCCTCTTCTATAACGTCTCTGTGAATCGATATATCTCCCAAAAAAAATATTTTTCCACCTGCATTGAAGCCGAAAGGTCCCAAAAGAAAAATCTTGCATGATCCCCCAGTCTAAATTATTTTTCTCAATTCCTTTTCTCATTACCAAAACAAAATTACATAAATCTCAAAGGAATAGTAAGTTTCCTTTCCGCATTTAGTTCAAAACGAGTTTTGAGCTGTGCATACACACGCTTTGCCTTTTCACCATAATTTCCACTTTTGCTGGCTTTTCCTACTTAGGTTCGAAATCTAATCTCTTTATTTATCTTAAATCCCCCATTATAAGAATTATATTTTCTTGTCTTATACACTTTAGTTTGCAAAACCTTATCTTTAAGATTTATTGCAAATCACGTTTACTTTCCACTTTCAATCTGTACTTTTAATATGATGTTTATCTTCATTTATTTATTTATTATTCCTACCATTCTTTTAAAATTTATTTCATTTTAAATCACATTGTTTAATTTAAATAACTACTAACACTTTTATAAACATAGTTCTTTTAGTTATTATTTTAACGTAGTAATTCAAAATAACTATAATATCATTTCATAAATATAGTTCATTTAATTATTATTTCACTTCCTTATTAATTTAAGTGCCCTTTTAATCCTTCTTAATATAATTAATTAAATTAATCAAAGCTAGACATTATTAACTAAATCACATAATTCTAAAAGAAATAAAGTCACAAAACTGACAAGACACCACAAATCAACCAATCATACTTACACCAATAGACACTTCCTCAGTGACACTATACCAAACAAAAATGACATGACTACCCAATAAACATCTTACTTGAATGCCAAGGATGATCGAAGTGGAGGGCACTACATCCTCCTCCCCTAGGTTTCGACTTACTCCCAGAAGTCAATCTCAAACATAAACACAATAACACAACAACTAGCAACAATATCAACAATCACTATAAATCAAATCATTGATTAAATGTCGTCAAGAAAGCAATGAAAATTTAACAAACCAACAATAAGGAAATGATATCAAAACAAAAGTGGTGACGGGGTTGCAACCAGACCAATTTGTCAAACACGAGGATGGGTGATGAACTGGGTTGGGAAAAATTTCTTGTCAGCTCCTATGTTCAACGTCAAACCCATTGGGTGTATATAATGCTCGCCCTGTCCTGACAATGCAGGCGGAATCGAGACTTAGTTCCTGCAATCCTGCATGCAAACAAACGTTGTGCACAATACATATATATCACAAATACATCGTGAGAGGAACTCCCAGCATAGTAGGGCACTCGCGAGCGAGTGATACCACACTGTCCCTCCCACCAAACCACACATAATAGTCAAAACAATTCTAGTAACTCATAAACAGTTTACTCCTTATTAGTTAGGCAATATTCGCATAAGGATACTAACCATAAACCTAATTCATCTACTATATCAAAATGAATTACTACTTGAAATTATAAGTATCTTTACCTACATATTACAATTGCATTACCTTCATCACTACGTTTCTGAAGCCAACTTCCTATAAATCAAAAGCTATCATAGAACATTGCACATTAGTACCAATAATTCAAGTTGCATCTTAACCTCAAGATACTATATTCTACTAAAACTCATAGAATAATTATCCACATACCTCACATCTTCGTTAAAACTCATAATTTTCACACAAAGAACTTCACTTTAACCATTATTCAACACCAAATCTCACATCAATTTCAATAAAAAGGGTAAAATTTTACACCTTCACAAATTCAAGAAAACATAACTCATCACTCAAGGACAACAAAATCGTAGATTCCACGCACACTTGACATATTCACACATGACTCACATCACAGTAACCCACATCACACAACAACACAAGGGTCCATAGTGCATCCTTGACAGGAAGGATATCGGTGCATTGCGCACTACACCGAGGGTCCTATCCTTTCCTATCAATTTCCAGCACCTTCAACCCAACACAAACCAATGGGAAAACTCAAGTTACTAAGCAACGACATCACAAAGGTGAAACTCTAAACTCAAGAGTCTAAACGCAAGGTTACATAGTGAGCACACATAGTGCCCAATGTATGAACCTATGCTCTAATACCATGTTGTAACGCCCCACCGTGCGAACCCCACAGGACAATTAAACAATAATTACTGCACAATTTTTTTTTTTTAAATTAACATAACATACATGTAATACACATTAAGCCATGACATGAATTTCATTTAAGTAGATTCGCTAACACATACATCCCTTGGGGTACACAAGGAGTCATTACGCGACTTAGATCCACACAACGACAATAAAGAATAAAAGCCAAAAATATAATCCATAACAAAGTAAACTTTAACAAATGTAACACATACATGATATTGATAAGAAACCATTTGTGTACATAAATACAACGTATACATGATTAACTCAACACATTGAATAACAACTACCATGGCCAATATTCACACAAGGTTTAACGTTACATTACAGTACAATGTTCAAGAGGTACAATGATACAAAAGTGTTCCAAATAGGAACAGAAACCTTACAACAAAATAACATGATACAAATGACTAGATGAATACGAAATATCATAATTGGCTCCAATACGGATACAACTCTGGAGTCGCCGCAACAGCACCAATCCACACCTCTCGATCCTCGACTGGGGACCCAAAGGGATGCTTAGCACGTTCCACCCGACCATGTGGGTCCGAAGACCCACCCCCCGTGCTAAAGAGCTAACAAGAAGAGTCCTAAACCAAGAACATCCAAACACGGAACCACAAGACTCAACATCATACAAAGGTATCATAAAACTCAAGGATTACAATGACATAATCAAAAAAAACATTCATGAGTCAACATAATAACTTAAAGTTATAAATCTCATCACATAAATCAAAGCAATAACCAGTAAACAAGTAACCAAAGGATGATCATGAAACACTTCCAAATCAAACTGAATTAATAACATAATACAATTCCAAATTGCAATTAAACAATACAATAACATCATATCATAATACGATAAGAGTACAAGGTCATAAGTCAAATATCAATGAGATCATACAAGACCACAAAGTACACCAAAGATGTATCAAGGCAATACTACATAAATCAATATAAGTCCAAATATCAACAATCTAAACCAACTCCCATAACCTACTTCCAGAGGAACACAATAAAGTAAACACATGGGCAACTAGGGGAGAGTGTCATCGCATAGTCCTACATGGGCTGTCCAGTGCTCTTCCTCCCAACTGGAGGCGCCGGTCCCATCTATGGCTGTCCTGTGCCCTTCCTCCCAACTGGAGGCATTGGTCCATAGGGTGACTCATGCAGAACCGTAAACCTCTCGTGAAGACGAGGTCACGACCTTCCGACCATGGCCTTCTCAGCCTTCCATTAGTCTGCGGAAGCACTAATGAAGATGAGGCATCCATTTTTAAAATCTTATAATGATATTACTACCCAACCCTCCTAAGTTAATTATTAGGTTTTCACTTCATTAATAACTCACTCGTGGGTTATCCTGTGCCCTTCCCCTTAAACGGGGCAGGCCCCCACGAGGAGCCACTCTCCCTAGAGACCCAACAACATCAAACCAAAAAACCAAGGGTTGTACAACATAACAAGAACATTAGATCACAACAAAAAAGCATGCGAGCATTACCTATCTCGCTATAAATACATAATCAAAGTCTCAACAATTCCCGTACAACCCTTTCAAAATCATGAAACCAAAACACTTGCCACATCAAGGGCATATAAAGAGAAAACATCAATTGTCAATCATCTCAAGCCTCTGGAAACCAAAAATAATGACAACCCACAAATGAGGGTAAAATGAAGCAACAAGAGTTTTTCCCCAATAATTCTAACGCAAGGATAAAATTTCCCTCAAATATGAGATTAACTTAGAAAAGCCACAAAAAGGAAGATTCATCAAGACCCATCCACAAATCAATCAACCCTAAAACACAAATACAATCCACATATCAACAATGGTGTCACCTCAAAAGGGAATCATAGAAGAAAATCAACCTTTAATTCAACAAAAATCGCTCAACAACCAAAAGCCACCATCTAGGCATTCCACAGGAGACCTCAATTTTCTCCTCACAAGAACCCCTTACAGTGGCACACAAATCACCTTCGTAAAATCAGCAACATGGCAATGACAACAATTATCTATTCGCATTCCCAATTAAAAGAAACCAACCTACTCAATGACCAAAACAATTACCATCTCAAGATTCTAAATAAGTACCCATATAAGAACAAAAATTATTAGAAACTCGGATCATCATAAAGTTATCCCTTAATCAACAATCCAAGAGAAACAATTAAGAAGGAAGTCTCAATTCAAGAACAATTTATTCAACGTTTGAGCAAATTTATAAAACTACCAAAATGAAAACAAATAGAGTTTACAACAATACTTAACCATGGCCAAAGATGCCGATTAATTCTAATAAACACAATTCCACTATTAAGGAGTTCAATACAAACACCCATATGACACAATACTCAGTGATTACTTAATTAGAATTATACAGAATTCAACAATCTATAAATTTCTACTATATTTTATTTATTAAATAAATCCTTCTTGACTATCAAGTCTCTTTTATTCCTAGCTAACTTTCCTATCTACAAACTACTTCCACATGTTTCACCTTCAGCCATAAAACACCATAATTCTAAGAACTACCAAAGTGACATCTATACCATAATAATTCACATTCTAAGATTTATATGACTTTATATATATTTATGACTTATGAACAATGCTTAGATGGAGCCTTTGGATGAAGTAGTACAATTGATTTAAATGATAGCAATTTTATATTAAATTATGATATAATATCATTTGATTTATTAAATGCACATCCTCTATCATATACGTAATCTCAAGCATAAGGAAAAACAATCTTAGTATTACTCCTAAGAGAAAGTTTGTCGTGCACACATAAGGTATCTAGAAAGAATGTCCACACACTGCCTATGGCCTTAAAAAGGTTATTATGCATGAATAAGAAGAGTAACTATAACCTATTCAAGAGTTTGGAGTTGGGGTAGTCATTTAAACAATATCTCACATGACTTTGTAATCAAATGATACTCTGGAAGATATGCACATAGAACAAAGGAATCAACGAGATTATTTAATTTTACTACACCTTTGCAAGTCTAAATGTTGCAGCTGTGATGGGTTGCCAATGGTTTGAGGGAGACTTATTAAATTTTGATCAATGCCTCAACTCTAAATGTTGTAACAGTGATAGGTTGCCAAGTATATTAGAAAATGATTATTGGAATTTGGAAATATCGCCATCTTCTTGCTTTATTAAAATTATTTTTAAGTGCTGCAACTGCGATAGATTATCAGAAGAATCAAGTAGGTTATTTAAATCTTTACACCCTACCAAACTCAAGTGCACCGCTGTGACAGGAAGCTATGAGCAAAACGCAGAGGCACAGATGAGGCTCGTGACCTATTTGACAGATTGCTTCACAGAAATGTGATCTCCATGACAAGGCACGAAAACTGTTTGACAGAATTCCTCAAATAAATATGTTCACAGGAGCGGTGATGATTGTTAGATATGCATGGGATGGATTTGATCAATAAACCAAATATCGACTTCAATAGGTAGAATGCCATCTACAGGTGCTTTAATAAATCATATACAAGGGTTCAAATAACTCTATCACTCCAGGCAACTTCAATACAAAACAACTAACTATCCAGCGTCATGTGATTACCTCTTAAGGCATCGGGCAGATGAAAGTGTGCAATAACCTAAGACATGCGAATAATATCCAATGCAACAAGTCTTTGATAAGTAAGACAAAAATTTACTTCCAATCTATCTCTTTGACAAAATCAAATCTCACAGCTATCCAAGGCAGCAAGAAAACACATAGAGATAAATTGGATATCTAACAATGCATGGACCACCATAGGTGAATGGCAGAAAGGGATTTGGTGAAATTCAAAACAGCAATGCCATAAAGGATAGACTTTTGAGATCAAAAGCTATACGGAACAATTTACAGGGGTATGCCTACACTATAACCAAGGGGCAACTGAAACAAGGTTGTTAAATGATCCCAAGTTCGGAGGCTATGATTTCCTCAAGGCACGCTATGAATAAAGGATGGACACTCAAACCTTACCTTGAAGGAAAGGATATTTCGAATTGCAAATCTAACATTCACAAAGCATCAATATGGAGACAACACTTTCCAACAGGTAAAGAGAAGATATTTGTTATGTTCTTTAGAAACCAAAATTACGGAAATAGAAAACCTACCTGAAATACCACGCTTTGAAAATGGTGATGGTTGTTGAATCGATCTTTATCCCAACCTCCCCTCCATTCTCAGAACTCATAATACATTTTTGAAGCCTCTATCCATTTTTCCTCCCTTCGTTTTCATTTGCCAAGCATCTTTTACAAGCATTCCATTCCCTTTTGGCGGTCGCCTCCTCCTCTCTCCCCGTCATCTCCCTTTTAAAATGCCTATCATGACATGATAAAACCTTACCCAACCTGATTCTGCCCAAAACCAATTTGATGCATGCCCCCCCTCTTCTATAACGTCTCTGTGAATCGATATATCTCCCAAAAAAAATATTTTTCCTTCTGCATTGAAGCCGAAAGGTCCCAAAAGAAAAATCCTGCATGATCCCCCATTCTAAATTATTTTTCTCAATTCCTTTTCTCATTACCAAAACAAAATTACATAAATCTCAAAGGAATAGTAAGTTTCCTTTCCGCATTTAGTTCAAAACAAGTTTTGAGCTGTGCATACACACGCTTTGCCTTTTCACCATAATTTCCACTTTTGTTGGCTTTTCCTACTTAGGTTCGAAATCTAATCTCTTTATTTATCTTAAATCCCCCATTATAAGAATTATATTTTCTTGTCTTATACACTTTAGTTTGCAAAACCTTATCTTTAAGATTTATTGCAAATCACGTTTACTTTCCACTTTCAATCTGTACTTTTAATATGATGTTTATCTTCATTTATTTATTTATTATTCCTACCATTCTTTTAAAATTTATTTCATTTTAAATCACATTGTTTAATTTAAATAACTACTAACACTTTTATAAACATAGTTCTTTTAGTTATTATTTTAACGTAGTAATTCAAAATAACTATAATATCATTTCATAAATATAGTTCATTTAATTATTATTTCACTTCCTTATTAATTTAAGTTCCCTTTTAATCCTTCTTAATATAATTAATTAAATTAATCAAAGCTAGACATTATTAACTAAATCACATAATTCTGAAAGAAATAAAGTCACAAAACTGACAAGACACCACAAATCAACCAATCATACTTACACCAATAGACACTTCCTCAGTGACACTATACCAAAAAAAAAATGACATGACTACCCAATAAACATCTTACTTGAATGCCAAGGATGATCGAAGCGGAGGGCACTACAATAAGAAACAAAATAACATATGGAATTTGTAAAGTTTTCCTACTCAAGACATTCTAATTGTAAACTGTTCCATCGGTTTAATCAATATTACTTTATTTATTCTTCCTTATGTGCTATCCCATGAAAAAGCTAAATAAGAGTATTGATTTAACTGATACGAATATATATATTTGAACCATTTTAAACTACGTTACACCTTTCAACATTGTGCGATCATTTATTTTATTTTATTTTTGCTATAACCTTGATGTTATCAGCAATTATTCACAGATTAAAGACATATGTAGTATCCAAGATAAAATGTCGCTCAACATTAGAATTAATTTTACTAGTAATTTCTAAACGGTTAGAAGCTTATGGTTAAATACAAATTTCATCTAATTGATTTAAACTATGCTAACATTCAAGCCTATTTGTTAACATTATAGTTGTCTGCAACTCAGCCATAATGGACGACGATATTGACAGAGACATGATTGCCAATTTATTTATTTCTTTTTTTTTTTTTTGTTTTTCTTTTTGTTATCTTCTACCTTATCTAATCTATGATGGCTAGGGTTCTATGAGTTTTTTTTTTTGTGTGCTGCAGGTTTAAGACAACCGATGAAGGCATGGATTGACTGATGCAGAATACATGTTTTGAGGTTTTATTTTATTCTATAGATCCCATATGGGAGATTCACAGCCAAGATGTGGTAAAAATAGACTGGGATGTAAACCAATACCATATCAAATATGGATGGCAGATTTGACATATAAAATGGTAAAGACACGCCTCACAAGCAAACCTCTGCAGACTCATTACGCTGGGAATTCTTTTTCTGACAACTAAATTCTTGACAATTTCTATGTACAAGTGAGGGCATTGGTAGATACATCAGTTTGATAATAAATATTTTTGTAAAAGTAAATCCCCCTTGCGGTAATAGCTATCTTGTCAAGCTGACTGGCTGCAAATAAATTGCTACCAATCTCCAACTATTGGATCAGTTTCAGGACGATGCTAGCAGTGAATCCGTATGACTTATCTCTGCATTATTGACTTCTGGGTCAATTCAATGGGAAACTCTATTAACACACTCAACCCACCTCCTTAGAACTACAGGGAGGTACTACAATTTATTGCTCTCTGTCAGACGTCAAACTTAATATGGAAATCTTGCACTTACCAACTACACCACTATTCTGCCAAGAGATTAATTGCGATGAAAGTCAGGGTTAGGTAACATCTTTGAATGAAACTGTGCCTTACCTACCTACCCCAAAACCCCTAGTTTTAGATGCAAGGGGATAGTCTAGCTAAGGCGATGAACGAGTATAGGATGATAACGAAAATTTGAGGGATATGAGCGTCGCACCAGTCTTCAGTGCGCTATTTATTTGTACAAGAGGTTCTTGAATACCAAAAATCTGCAAATGTATATATGTATCTATTTAAATTTTGTTTGATATACAACAACAAATAGATACACTTTCACTTGTGCGTCGTGACTAGAAGAGGGGCGACTAACTTTAGAGGCTTGGCAGAGAATAGATCTTTTCTCTTCTCCTTGCGTTCATTTCAGCGTATTACAAGTGCCTACATTGGCTTTGGGAGTACATTACAAGCACTGTGTATTTGTTTTCTATTTACTTATTGCAGGAGAGTGCAAAGTATAAGAGGTCAATGTTTGAATATTGTCAATTCCATTCTATTTCCTGAATATTTTTTTTCTAGGACAAACAATTACTATATTTTTTTAACTGTTATTTAAACCAATAACTTAGATCTGAGTTTGGAAGCAATCGCAGGTTTTGTATTTTTTTTCTTTTTCTTGTTTGGCATATTTTATCAATTTAACCTGATTAAGAGTATTACGGTGCATGCACTAGATTTTGTGAAATATATACTTCTTCTTTTTTTGTTATATTTGTATACAAAATATACAGAATGTGTAATGCAACTTATTTTCTCTACATATAAAAAAAATTATCATAACAAAATAAATGATTGATTATTTATTAACTATATTCATTTATGGGTTAACTTAAAGAGTAAAAATAATTATAACAGATACCCTAATTCACTAATTTATGAAAATCTTGATTTATATAACCATTTCACTCTCCTATTCTTTATTATGTGCATTTTATAACTGAGTTAACAAGTTAAATGTTTTTTCCATTAATAAGACTATTTACAAGAACTAAAATATTTATCATTTGCAAGAAATAAAATGTTTATCATTTGCATGAGTTATTTTAACTCTCTATGATAACATACACAAAACTCGGGATGCTTTATTCTATATTTATTTAATATGGGTATGTTAAGCAAAGATTGCAAATAAATATATTCATCCATAAACCTTTAATTGAAATTACTCTAAACATAAGTAATTTAAATTACTTTATGTATTTCCATCTTTCTTCACTTACACATCTAAGAATACCTTCTTTTTCACATGCAATTTTCATTCCATAATGTTCAATCCCTTCCTCTATTCGACACATAAATGAATACATACTTTTCTTACAAGCACATAAAATACTTTCTTTGGTGAAAATACAAAAGGAAATACTAAATAGACTAATGTCATATTTTTATTTTATTTTTCCAAAACAAATTCCTTCTTATTCTCATACATCACTTTGAGTGCAAGCTTCATAATACATCAAATACCATTTACTCACTTAAAACTTACATCTTCTAGGCATTACATTGAAATGAAATTAATGAAAAAAAAAGGAAAAAAAGCCATTGTCTAAGGGCTTGCTCTATTTCATTCTTCATATCACAACAATACCCTAGCCTTCAATATTCCATCAATAATTATGAATGTAAATAATAACACACAAAAGAGTGAGGATTGCTCTCCACCCTACTGTAATGGCATCATGGAGCCTTGTGGGCTCTAGCCATACCCCCGAGCAAGAAGTCTTCTAGAGCTCCAAGATGATAAATGGAGCTATTTCCAATTTTTTTTACAAGGAATAAGAATAGTACAACACCAAATTTCATGCATCTAGGTTTTCTATTCTCTAGTTTCAACCATGATCTATACAACATTCCACCTTCTTGCAACAATTAAACAAGCGAAAATGGAAGTAAGGAAACTTATCTCTTTCTTTAGGTGGGGAGATTAAACTCTCTTATACTTCTTTCCTCTCAAATTCCCACACCATCTGGTCATTCTCTCTCCCCTT
>VDFB02289763.1:0-50993 GCA_007258455.2 Sequoia sempervirens | reverse complement strand
TAGCACTTCCCATTGTGTATAAAATAAAGATTCCTATAAAATGGTTCAAAGTTGTAGTTAGGAGAGAGTGGGGAGCAAGTCAGCAACCTCCTTCCCACCAACTCTCCCAACCACCACCTACCCTCCTAAAACATGTTAATTGTTGTTATAATTGAATCCTATCCTCAAGGAAGAATTTCACAACGTCATGGTTATAAATCATGTTTCATTTGTCATCTTAACCACTTAACCTAGATCATGATAAAAAAATATCATTATGATTGCACCTTTTTAGTTGCATAGTGGCAATCATGTAATAATTAAATTTTCAAAAATTTATATTTTCTTGTCTACTAATAACCAAATAGATTAACAAAATTACTTTAGATGTCATGTCCCTGTCAATAGATGGAACTTGGAAGTGATCAATGAAAAAGAACAGTGAATATACATTAGAAAATGCATCGAATACTTATGTGAGGGCAGAAATTGGAAATAAATCTAAAGGATGACTTGGAAGGAGGCTTATTTGTATCAGACCAACCACCCCTGTGGCGCCCAATATTATGGCACAGATTTTGCTAAGGTCTGGCCGACTCCTGACAACCTTGGCCAACTCCTTTTAATCAGAAAATAAATTAAATTATGATCTCCTGTCATGGGCCGACTCTATCAAAAAGATATTTATATAAATAAACACCCAAGTTCGTAATGGAAAGGGATTTATAAAAGCAGAGATAAAACCTTGAGTGGCAACGATTAATACTATTAATAGAAATTGTAAAGAATGAGAAGGCAGCGATTAAATCATTCAGATAAAAGGCAGAAAGTTTAACTTCGAAGGAGAGATTGATATAGTAGAAGATAATGATAATAATAAAGACAACGATTCATTTATAAAGCAGATTCATAAGTTAATTAGCAGCGCCCCATCTTGGAAAGGAGACAATAAAATAAACAACAAAATAATAATAATAATTAAGGCAGCACTCCATTGGAGAAAAAAATGACTCTTGGCAAGGGATCTTATTTCTGAAGGGATGTGACTTTTCCTCTCGAGGGGAAGGTATTAAAGAGAAGCCGCATCATCTGCAGGAGACATCATTAAAGGGAAAAAAAAGGATAAATCTGGAATATATTTCTGAGTATGGGAACAGATGGAAGAAATCAAAATTAAGTCTGCATTCAGATAAGTAGCAGCAGTTGATATAATTAGAGATTAGTATGATTTTGAATACATATGCATTTTATATATATATACATATATATATTTGATAATCATATACATATATGCATAGTTACTAATTTACAATATGGGACATTGAAAGTAAGTAGGAATAAGTAGGAAAGTAGGCAGTTATTAATCCATATGAGTAATTATTCATCTAACTTAATCTATTTGTTTATCTTTAAGCAATATCTCTCTTTATTAAAACAGATCGAATCATCTGGAAAAGATTATATATTCAGGCTAATATTTGCAAACCATAGCAGGCCGATCTGAATTAATCATCCACATTAGTAATTATTACATCTGCATGCTAGGCTATAGCAATCATATATTTTCATAGATATTGTGGTATGCAATTAGATGTATATATTTTGAATATATGAATTTCATGCATTTTATGTAGAACCTAATAAGCACCGTATTTCTAATTAAATTATCGATTCAACCTTAAGTTACTTATTCCTCTACAATCAATCATGGGAGGAGAGACAGAAGTACAAGGGGGGTTAGTAGTTATGAGGCTTCATTCTAAGTAGGCCACCCATAATGGATGATCAAAGTGTTTGCCATTTGTGGGCCAAGGGGGTTGCCTATCCGCCCTTGGGATTAGAAAGAAGAAATGCTCTGAGCATCCTATTGCGGCTTCATCTCCGACCTTCCTAATGATTGATTATGGGGAGTGTTAGTGTTGTAGCAGCAGGAGATATTTTCTCCTAATTATATCTTGCTCAAGGCAGGTCAGCCTTCATCTTTTATAAATAAAAATATATTTGTTCTAGGTCGGCCCTATAGAGAAGGCCGCCTAGTTTGGTATTTATAGAGGATGGAATCCTCTCATTTTTATAAAACAATCAATTCACTCTCCAATTCGCATCTTCAGCAGCAGCAACAGTTCGCCTCATAGCAGCAGACTCGATTCTAAGAAGAAGTGTCATCTTTTGTATTTCACTTCAAGGTGAAGTGTCTTCATTCATTGTATTAGACTCGGCCTTGTGTAGGGCCTGATTTGTATGCAGTTTCTACACTTATTCTTCTAATATATAATAGATAATTTTGCTAGATTTTTCTCCCTCGAGTAGGAGGGTTTTCCCAAGGTAAAACATTGTGTTCATTGTTCTCTGAGTTGTGTTTTCCGCTTGTTTACATTTCTGATCTAAAATATAACATGGAATCAGAGCAGGTTTAAGAAAGGATCTGATTAGATTTGTCTAAGCATTCTTCATTAAATATCATTCCATCGATAGTGGATTTGGAGCATACCTTAGAAGCAGATCTAAGGTGTTTTTAAAAACAGTCTTCAAGGCGAATTTTTGAAGACCTAAAGGGCAATTTCTAGCAGATTTAAGAGCAAACCTTGAGGCAAATTTTTGCAGATCTAAAAGGTGAATTGTGGTAGACTTAAGTGCAGATATTCAAGGGCAAGTTGTTGCAGATTTAAAGACTATATATTGCAGAATTGAAGGACATTTTATGCAGAACTTAAAGGGAAAATACCTGTAGACCTATGAGCAGAAATTCTTGAGCAGAATTGTAAAGAGTTTCAGATCTATTGGAGAAGAGGGTCAAACATTCATCTACCGCGTGGATGAGAAAGCAACTGGTGAAGTTTATTTGAGAGACAGAGTCAAATGATGCTTGTGAACGAATCTATACAAATTGCTGCTCCAACTGGTTGTAGCCAGAAAACTCTTGATAGCCATCGAGCATTTGGAAGTTTGGGCGATTATTCAACAAGGATTAAATCAATTAAGGGCTAATCACACACAACTACAGGTCTAGCTCAATGGTGTACCAACAATAAAGAGATAAGTATTTTATCATATGAATTTTATGTAGTTAATAATAATTTATGCAATAACATTGGGAATAGTGAATCATGTATGCTTCTAGCATTGGTCTGTATATTTCTCTTCGGGGTAGTTTGATTCTGCGAACTATTATTAGTCTCTTTAAAATGCAGGATGGATCAAAGAGCAAAAGGATGATGAGAGATTGCATAAGGAATTCAAAGGGAAGAAGAGCTTGAGGCATCCTGTGAAGAAGTCACGCCGGCTGGAGAAATGAACAAACATGAAGACATAGCTTGCAGCCTTGGGACACAAGAGACATCTCTCAAGGGCACAAGGTTGGGTCAGCCTTAGATGGAGAATTTACATCAGCAAAGAAGATTGAGAAAGATAACGACACTAAACAACAGAGAACCTATACAAATTGTCATTGTGATCAGCTACTTCGAAGAGGAGGAAATGACATTCAGAGGGAGTTAAATTCCAAGCACAAGTTGAGATCATGTCCAAGAAGAGGATTTAAGGCTCTAAAGATTGGTCAATGGAGGGGAGTTCACTTCTAGAGGATTTCTTTGCAATCTCTAAGGCAGGGATCAAGAGGGAGTTATGTGACTCATTGAGAAGAAGTGAAGGTGTCAGCTAAGTGGGTTGCAGTGTTACAAGGCCAGGTGCTAAAGTCCTTGGAAGACCTCTTCAGCTATAGAGAACCAAATTGCACAAGACAATCAATTTGGATTTGACTTTGGTAGCTCCGCAAACCTATTCAAAATAGGGTGATTTGGGATGAGGTCGAGCTTGACAGTCTTGGACTCTCGCAAGTTAGTAGTGTCGGATGTGTTTTTCTAAGACAACATTGCAGGAAATCTTGGACGAGGAGGTCAGGAGGTTGATGCAAGTACTTGGAGCTTCAGAGGGAGTCACATCATCATGAAGATTTGTTGTAATGTATATTTCTCTAAGACAGAGAAATATGAGGTGAAAGCCCTTGCAATGTATATTTCTTTGAGATGGAAAAATATGAGGTGCAAGCCCTTGTTCATCTCTGAGACTAAGATGAGATGTCATGTTGAGAGACTCCACGATGACATCACGTTGAGAGACTCTGTGATGAACCCTTGTACATCTCTAAGACTGAGATGTGTTTTTCCACACATGGGAGTAGCCATTGTGGACATCATGTTGAGAGATTCCATGACGACATCACGTTGAGAGACTTTGTGATGAACCCTTGTACATCTCTAGACTGAGATGTGTTTTTCCACACATGGGAGTACCCATTGTGGACGTCATGTTGAGAGATTCCATGACGACATCACATTGAGAGACTCTGTGATGAACCCTTGTACATCTCTGAGATTGAGATGTGTTTTTCCACACATGGGAGTAGCCATTGTGTATGTCATGTTGAGAGACTCATGACGACATCACATTGAGAGATTATGTGATGATCCCTTGTGCATCTTTGAGATTGAGATGTGTTTTCTACAAATGGGTGTAACCATTGTGGACATCATGTTGAGAGACTCCATGATGAATTCTTGTACATCTCTCAGACTAAGATGTGGTTTTCCACAAATGGATGTAGCCATTGTAGGCGTGATGTTGAGAGACTCCATGACAAGGATATCTAGAAAAATACCTCCCTAGCTAAGAGGGAGTGTTAGTGTTGTAGCGGCGGGAGATATTTTCTCCTAATTATATCTTGCTCAAGGCAAGTCGGCCTTCATCTTTTATAAATAAAAACATATTTCTTCTAGGTCGGCCCTAGAGAGAAGGCCGCCTAGTTTGGTATTTATAGAGGATGCAGTCCTCTCATTTTTATAAAACAATCACTTCACTCTCCAATTCGCATCTTCAACAGCAGCAAAAGTTCACCTCATAGCAGCAGACTCGATTCTAAGAAGTGTCATCTTTTGTATTTCACTTCAAGGAGAAGTGTCTACATTCATTGTATTAGACTCAGCCCTGTGTAGGGCCTGATTTGCATGTAGTTTCTGCACTTATTCTTCTAATATATAAGAGATCATTTTGTTGGGTTTTTCTCCCTCGAGTAGGAGGGCTTCCCCAAGGTAAAACATTGTGTTCATTGTTCTTTGAGTTGTGTTTTCTGCTTGTTTACATTTCTGATCTAAAAACTAACAGGGAGTGGATAATAACCTTGAATTCGTGTTGATAGTTACTTATTTGTTTTAAGATCAATGAAAATTATGTATGTCGAGTAATTTAAGGATGTTGCAAATAGTACAAATGATCAAACGGATTGTTTATGAATTATAATATTGGCTAACATTATTGTGGGGTTAAAACCAGAGTCTATTGGTAAGTTGTAATTTAATAAGATATACTTCTTATTCTTCCATTGAAATTGTGATTTTAGGGCAAAATCTAAGTATATCCAAAAGGGGACATTACATTAGATCACTAGTATTATTTAATATTTAATTATGCTGAATATTTTACTATTGACTTAGTTGAAGTAGTTCTAACCAAACATTGCAAATGTTGATGGTTCATTTAGTGTACATTACAAATGTTGATGGTACATTTAGTGTAAATCCTTGTTGAAAAATTGATCATTATCAACCTGTCCCAATCAAAGTGCTTTGCCACTAAGATAATTATAAACTCATGGGCAATTCTATCATTCTCTACATCAATCATGATTAATTATCCAAATATCATATAGTTAGTATGTTAAATTATAACTAGTCAATAGCCAAACTTTAGGGTTATAACACTTTCAATTCACATAGTGTTGTACTAAATCTCCTCAACTATAGTTTCCCATACACCTCCATTCATAGTGTTTGATTTCTTTTCTATTCAAATGTGTTTGAGTTATCATAGATTTGAGAACATCCCTCTTACTCTTTGTTTTCATGTGCTGTTGAACTTTGCCAAATGTTTAGCAATACATGATGTATGTGTCTCCCACATCAACCAAACTCTTAGCTCTTTTGGCACACAAATTCTACTTGCTTTATAAAGGAGCTTTCCTTGAAGGAAGCAGTTTTAATGAGGCTTAAACATGTTGATGAGGCTCAAACCTATCATGTTTATTATTGCATACAATCAAATATATCTCATTGAAATTTGCATCAAGTGCATAATTATCCACAAACACTTGACAACAAAAAGACTCTAGCTTGCATAAACTATTGCTCACAAATAAAAGAGGTGGTTTGGATAGCATATCGACCCCCTTCTTCAATACACCACACTTATATTTGGTCATAAGATGGAATTGTTGAAGGAATCCCATCCATTTGTAATGCTTGGACTACTGCAACTTTATTTACGCTTGCAAGTATTTAAGGGTTTACAGTCAATGTGCACAATGGTCTCCTTCCCCATGAGGCAATGTTTCCAATTCTTCACCACAAAAACAAAAGCATATAATTATGGTTTATGATCGATGTGCACAAGTGTTGTAATTTTAACACTATCCTTCTAAATGTTTTTGAATGATACCAAATAGGCCTACCATCCATCTCTACCTCAAATGTAGCTTGGAAATCAAGTAAAGCAAGGACTCATTTTGTACTTATCTTCTTGTTCAACTCCTCAAATGCTCATTGTTGTCTATTAACCCAATGAAATTATCTTCCTTTTCCCATGGCTTCATGTAATGGTGTAGCAACAATGAGAAATTTGTCACAAACATACAAAGCATAGTTCCGAGACTCAGACTCAACGTGGACTCAATGAGGGTGACTCGACTTGGGACTCGAGACTCGGCACCTAGACCTGGCGTAGACTCGACAAAGTGAGAAACCCAAGAAGTTTAGATATTTTTAAGGATTTAAAACTTGTTTCATGCACCCTTTATTAAATAAATCTTAAAGACACAATAACATCATCTAATAGAAGCTAATTTGATCACATACACAAGTATACATCGATCACGTAAGTATAAACACAAATTGTAGTTGAGCTACTAAAGGAAAAAACACACTTAGATATATAAATATAGTCAAAGACTCAAATGTATACAAAACTCATGGAATATGAAATCCATGACATCAAATGTTCCAAACAAATATGAAATATCAAAAAAAATAACTAGGTCTATGAACAGAGGAGCCACTTTATGACATTCAAGAGATAATACATAGCTCTTGTACCACGTGAGAGCATTGTCAAATAACTTGATCTTTGCAAATGACATTTTTTTTTATAAGGGATAAGCTTATGAAAGCTGAAATACACCTCCATTAAAGATATCCATTGATCCAACTTCTCAGTACTAATCTCTCCATCATACAATTGTATGTCAATCTTTCCTTTGACCTTAAAGACACTCTATGTGGATGATTCTCCTTCCTCTAGTTCAGTTTTCACCAATTGTTCATCTCCCTCCTCAAGCTTTAAGTATTCCTATTTTCTCAGCCAAGCCTTACATGAATTCCTCAATACGGTCTATCTTTCACATGGAACTAGAGATCCTAGCTGCATCAACTTTGATGCTTCTAAATGGACTTCTCATTCTCTTAACCTTCTCTACCCATTTTCTTACATCCCTATTCCACTACCTTGTTCCACTCTTGGGTTTGTTACGAACTAAGTTCTCACAACCATGTAACATTGTGGATGACATAAACTGTCCAAATGCTAATAGCAATCAGAAACTTAAGGTTCTATTACCACTTGATCCATAGATCATTGCATTTCTAACCCATATCATCATCAATTATGAATTTCCATATTAACTCTCCTTCCAACTGTTAGCAAACTACTCTAGAGGGCTTAAAACACTTACAACATTATTGAATTCAAATAACATGAAGGAAAACAATCAATTGCAAAGAACACAAACATAGGAATAGCACACAAAACAGTTTCCTCTAGATAAGGGAAAAATCCAACCAAGGATACTCCTTCAACATCCCATCACTAATTTGTACCCGTACAAGAATTACAATGCCAAAAAAATGGTCTTCTAGTGTAATACAATAGAATATTCACACTCCTTTGCCTCCTCTCTCCTCCTGCAACCATAAGAACTCTGCAACACCTTTTGATCCATTTTGAATCGCTATGAGAGTTGCTTTCTAAGCCAATTCAACCTCTTGAATGTCTTGAAGTTCTCCTTTCATCCCCTCTTTGGCCACTTAACTCCCAAAAAGATAAATGATCGTTATAGAAGTTTAACATTTGCAAATTTGGAACAACTCAATCATCCAAGAAAACTACTCAAATGTTCATCCTTTGGAATTTGACAATCACTAGCCAGGAATATAACCATTTATTGGCCGACATTCACACGTATGCAACACCCACCTTTGGATTTCTTTTGGAATTACCAATTATGTGATCTTCTAAATCATTAAACTGATTGAAAACAAATAATGCAAAATTTATGCAATCAAACTAGATAACATGCCAAAAAATTCATTCATGATTTTTATTGAAAACTGAGATAAGCATGCCTTCAGATATTTTTTGAGTTATTAATAAGCTGAAAGTTAAAAAAATATATAAAATCAGAATTTATATTCTCTATAATAACTAACATAATTAATTAACATGTTATATTTTTGAAAATATTAATTACATTCAATTAATTAACATCTACCAAATCCAATATTAATTTAATTAACAATAAATAAATGACAAACTCCATATATTACCTAAATTAGTAAGAATACTACTAGCAGCAAACAAAAAGTACCAAAACGATAACAAATAAAACCAAACTCTGAATTAATATATATTTTATAAACCTACATAAAACAAACCAAAAACCCAAACACCAATCAAACATCTCACACTTGATTGATGAAATAATGCTTAGATGGTCTTTCACATGGCTGCGATCCACTATTATAGGGGTGCAGCTCGAATTTTAGGCTGCGGCTGGGTTATTTAAACAGTTAATAAACATTTAATAACAGCAGAAAATTAATTAATAAATAGACACTTCCTTTCTATTGTAATTTTTGTTGATACTTGAAATTAAAATAGTAGTATTAAACAATAAAAAGAAAACAATAAATTTAACAATGGAAAACATCATAAGAACCAATAATTTTGAATGAAATTCAAACTCTTGATAAGTTGTTGAAATTTTTTTGGAAATTCAAATCATTTTCCACTTGAAGCACAAATGTGTTCTTTGAGAAGAATCACCCCAAAGAATATAAGGGTTTCTGTCCCAAAATCCAAGATTGAATCCTAGAGGATTTTTGTCCTATGGAGATTGTCAACCAAGGGTTTCCATGCTTGAATTTTGAAAATTCAAAGATGATGAAGATGAACAATGATAATGAATAATAGATCTTGACTTCTCTTTTATAGCTGCTTGCCTTGGACCCTCTAATTATTTTAATTTTTTATTTATTTTGTTTTTTCTCTTGAAATATTTTGAAAATACTTTTAAATTACATCCAACGGTCCCTTTTTAAATTATATTTTAAATAAAGTGTTAAAACTAGTTTTTAAATTATATTTAAGTGGTCTTTTTCGAAAGATAATTGAGACCACTTAAAATATTGTTTTTATTATGAAAAGGGCACATGACAACATATGCAACCACACCCTTACAGAATGGTTGCCCAAAAAAAAATCCCACCCTAAAAAAAATTCCACTCTATTTGACATTTTATTGCCTTTTTTTGCCCACACTAGCAAGAAGACCAAAAGACAACCTTTTCCAATCAACAGCCAATCAACAAGGAAAACTGTTTTTTTCCCACCATCATGCACCTCAACAATGATTAGGCTGATTTAGCAGCAACCTGTGTGCTTCAACAGCTACAACACTTTGGCAGCCAATCAGACTTCAGCAACATCGTGTGCCTCTACAACACTTGAGCAGCTAAAGTTACTTTTGCAACTTAGATGATCAACACCAACACATGCCTTTCAATGGCACTTTGAGAGCCACCAGTAATACTTCAACGACAAATTCCATTTTCAGTAGCAATATTATCATCTTTGGCAACCAAGGATACCCTTTACAGCAACTAAAGACACTTCCAAAGCAACACTATAGCATTATATTAATACCTGAACTTCCCTACAGCAAGTAATGACAGATTACAGCTCCATTAGAATTGTGACAATATTCGTGACCATCACCAAGAATATTGTAGATCTATCCTTCTTATAAACTCACCATCTCTTCATTCTAGCAATGAATACACTATTGAAAGTAATCTGGAACTGCTCTATAACACTGCCCGAACTATGTGCTCAACTTACAACAATCCCAATCCAAACCACTCAACTCAATTCCAGATCGTTTCCTCTCTATAAATGTTGTTTTGTTTCTTTAAATTTAAATGCCTACATGATGTTGGGTTTCAATCAATACTTCCCATATGTTCTTACGATTCTTATCCATCTATTTTGCCATGTTGAGTGTTTAAACTCTCTAACAAACTCGATATTCTTCAAACTTTTGCCTTCCACATTGTGTTGTATTCCAATTCAAGCTTCTTGTTATTCTTACCTAAAACATTCTCATCAAGTGTCTACTAGATGCTTCAATTTACTCTTCATCTGTTGTAAATCTGATTTGAGTTTGCCTTCTTCTCAATCCAATCACAATTATGGCTGACTTTAAATTTGTTCAAGGTGGTGATTTTTCTCAGTTTGGCCATGTTGACTGTTTAAACTCTCTAACAAACTCGATATTCTTCAAACTTTTGCCTTCCACATTGTGTTGTATTCCAATTCAAGCTTCTTGTTATTCTTACCTAAAATATTCTCATAATGTGTCTACTAGATGCTTCAATTACTCTTCATCTGTTGTAAATCTGATTTGAGTTTGCCTTCTTCTCAATCCAATCACAATTATGGCTGACTTTAAATTTGTTCAAGGTGGTGATTTTCCTCAGCTTGGACATAACATTAAAATGGATGAATCACCAATAACAAGAAGTTAAGTCTATCAAACTAGAACAGAAAATTAGTTTGATTATGTCGATACAAATGAATTGATTCTTAAGATACTTGTTATACTGGCAACATGCTCGTTTTCTCAAGGCTGGAGAAATGGGTGGCCAACCATTAGATTGGGGACGACTATCAAGTTCCCCTGCATGCAGTATGTCATTTCGGGTGTCAATTTTTCTAGGGTCTGTATATAATAGTAGGATGGGGAGAGAAATAGCGGACCCAAATCTAACCCTAGCCACTATAAAGGTAGGGCAACTAAAAAAAAGCTATAGAATCTCGTTCAAAGATAGAATTGGTGACGTGTCATCTACGGTAAATTATTGCATTCAAACCTATCCTACTATAGAATTGTTTGGATTTCCAAACCATTTTCAACAGGGCCTTACTAAATTGAATAGGGTAAACTCTTCCTATATAATCTATAGTGGATATTTCGACACTAACTTCAAGTTTCAAGGCCAATTGATCGTAATTTGAAGGCAGATAAATTCATCATGGTTTTGCAGCGGGGAATCACATATCACCAACACAGGCCATCTCACTGGACCGCTGTGTTTAGTTCTTCCATAAGCGAAAGATGGTGATAGCAGTGCCATAGATAGAGAAAGTGGGTCAATGCCTATCAATTATGCAAAATGCTAAAGATATTTTTACAATAAGCCTTTCCCTTAAGGACCTCCACATACTTCAAGTCATTTATCCTATACACCATCTAATTAACCAATGCATTTATCAATCGATCAATTCTGCCATAGATGGGAGAGATTCACATGTTGACCCATTTCACAACTTCTAGGTGTTGTCTTTCAACCCTTTATATCAATGTTGTCAAGATTGCATTCAATGCATGTTCTATTGTTGATCAGTTTTCATGCTTTCTTCAATTAGTGTTGTTGGGATTCCCTTCAATTATGCTTTCCCGTGTTGTTCGATTTGTATCCGTATTTTTGCATTTGTTTTCATTTAAAAGGTGTCTGGGTTTCAATGGGTTTATTGACATTATAACGTCCTTAGCTGGAATTTTTATAAAAGATGCACGTCTGTTCATTTTCTAATTTGTGCAAACTAAACTGAAACTAATATGAAATATAGAACAGCAAATGTCGACTCCAATAAAATTTAATGGATAACAGGGTCTCAAGATTTAAAAGGAACCCTGATATCATACAAAAGTTCACTATACATGACTTAGAAATCATATCTGGGATCATAACGCGGGCTGTGTTTAATGCCGTGCAGTATTCCTTTGGCTCATTCAAATTGCTCCATCTCCTACTATGCCACGCTGCCTTTCTGAGTATCGCTGATTCCTGCGTTATTAAACATGATGTCCAGTCGTCCGTGTTTTTCTACCGCTGTTCTTTATAGAGTCATAACCTGGAAAATCCAAGAAAATGTTTACACAAATGTCATAGAAATTCGCCTAAAGAATGCCCTGCCAAAAATATTACTGAAATCTAAAAAAAATCTTCGCACAAGATCAAGAAAATCTGCACTAAACTATACAATGCAATTCCTATGAAAATGTTCCGCACAAATCTTCATTAAAACTGTACCTGCAAATCCAGGAAAATGTCGGCACGAACAGCCTGAAAATCTTCAAAAAAATCATACCCCGCCAAACAAAGAGTCCGTTCGCACGAACGATACAGAAGCCCTCATAAATCATCCTCAGAGAAAAACGGAGAACGAAGAGTACGATTGCTCGTCAGTACTATATAAAGGAGCGGAAAATGCTCCGTGAAATGTGACACTGCTTTTTTCTTTAAACGGCATTTGAATCGTGTTTATCCGTTTTTTTTTTTGAACGCACGTATTTTTTAAACCGCATTTTAATTTAGGGGACAGAAAAGGAGACAATTCTTTTATAATTGTTTTTAACGCAACGAACATTTTAATATATGTGTATAGATTGTTTTTCTCACCGTTTTAATGAAACAAGAGCGATTTAGTAAGGAAAAAAAAAAGAAAAAAGAAAGTGATTAATTTTAAATAGTTTGTGAATAAATTTGTCATTGTAGTCTTATAATATGAACTTAATCAACATATAAATTACAATTTCATTCAACAAATGTTCTACAAATTATAAATAGTTTATAATTTACAATTTTATAATACACTAATGTATTTCATAATTAATTAGTATATTGATTTTAAATTAAATTATTTAATAATATTTATTAATCATCTAAATTAAGAAATGATAATTCAATTAAATAATGAATAAACAATTTTAATTTGTTTGTCTTATATTATTTTTTTCCAATACTCAATTAGTTAATAAATATATAGAAGAAATATATATATATATATAATATGTCTGATTTTTGAAATGTAGTTATTATTCAAATATTTTTTATTTATTTATCCTAATTTATCAACAAAAATGTAAGAACTATCATAGTCTTGATTTGGCTCAGAGAAGAGGGTACAGGAAGATTTGGTTGGAGGATGATTCTCTGAACATTATTAATAATTTGAAAAATATATCTCCCCCATCTTGGACAATTGAGGCCTTAATCAAGGATTCCATTGAAATTATTGAATCCTTTGATAATGTTTATATTTCTCATATTTTGAGAGAGGGAAATAAGTTAGTTGACTTCTTCGCTAACTTCGATGTTTTTGAATTAAAAAGCAGCAAAACAAGGGTGTTGACCCATACGTAGAAGGCAACAAACGCCATCCAGCAAAAGCACATTAACAACACAGTGACAGTAGAAAGAAAGCCATCACCCACAACACATCATCAAAAAACAAAAAGTAACAGTAACCATAGGATAAAAAAGTTCTTCATGCAAGCATGAAACCAGCCAAAAGTCCAAAGACCCCCAGGGGTCCAACCAGTTCAGCAAAATTAACAAACAACAAGACATAGAAATAAACAAGAACAAAAAGGACCAATGGCCTAATTCTTATCCTTCATGCCAGGCATATCCTGAATAGTCGTCACCCAATCTGCCGTGAGGAACTCGAGTAACTCCTTGAAACCAGCATCATCCGCGGACTTGTCCTTCTGCAGAAAGCAAAGACTGGTGCCAACTGCATGACCCTCAGGGCAAATTGAGACACCTCCTTTTTTTCCAACCTCTCCAATCTCCCCTTCAGCTTGCCAACTTCTTCCCAAGCCTGATCTTTTTCCTTGTGATCATCCTGCAAGGGGGATTTTCCTTTATCTGCATCAGAGGACCGTGGGGTAATTTCCATCACATTGTCACCAGAAGGGCCCTTCTTCAAGCTTTCAGACACATGGGACGCGCTATTCACCGACACAGACTGGCCTTCCCCACCCGCCACCATTTCCTCCTGACTTTCACTGTCACTCCCATTATCCTTATCTGAATCAGAAGCTTCCTTAAGACTTCCCACCTTGTCCTACTTAAGAACCAGTCTATGAGATCTACGGGGGGTGTTAGCTTCTTCAGTGATCTCGATGTCAGAATCAATTTGATGGAGGCAAATTTAGTTTTCTTAGAGGCTTTAGCCTTAGGCGCGGGGTAGAGGCAAGTCTCTTTTTTTCCCTACTACGTATCCCCCGGCCCTTACCAGGGGTGCCATGGTGATGGGCTTTCAGGGTAGGATTTTTTAGGCATTTTTACTGGTGTAGGTGACGTAAAATCGCAAGAGGAAGGAGTAGGACTTGTTTCTGATCAAGAGTAGGGCAGACAACTTGGAAATGATAGATAGGTAGACATAAAGCCCTGGTGGAGATAGTATAATCTTTCAGAAATAGAGTCATTAACTCTCCGCAACAGTGCTATCAAGAGCATGATATAGGAAAAAAGGAATGGAAATATGCAGATGATTCCTAAGGTGGTTGAGGAAATTAAAGTGGTAATAATAGTAGACCCCATACCTTCCTTCCAACGTGAAATATTTCATGATCACCAAAAAAACTCTATCCCATGGCTCCGAAGAGCTTCAAGCCACCCAATTTGAAAGGTTTCTCTTTGCCACGAAAAAACTAATTCAGACTAATCTGGTCCAACACTTTCAGAGTTTTCTTCCAAGTACGGCCACTATTTAGGAGCCCGGTAACTCTAGCAATAACCTCCTCAGAAACTTCGAAGGAAATGCCACCAATGGTGACCCTACCCTCATTCCACAAGGTGTCAAACTTGTTAGACAAGCACTCATCGTGACCAGTCATGGCCTCCATATACTGTGCAATTCCTCCCTCTTTGCAGATGTGCCAAATAGTGGCATCCACCTTCCACTCATTAAACCTATCCGGCTCCACATGCACTATGTCCCCACCCATAGAGCCTACACCAAAAACGTCGACTACCAGAATAAGAGAACCAGGGCAGAAGAGTTGGTAGTCAATTCTAGAAGCATCGCAAGGGAAAAGGCCAGCGAAAAGTGACCAAAAAAGTTGAGAATAGAGGCAATAAATGTCAAGTCTTGCAACCCACGCAAGCGCAGTAGCTCCCTCGTGCGAATCGCCCTCAACATGTAAGGGCATGATATCAGCATAGTACTTAGCCATCACAAAAAATCTCATGAAATATGCAAGCTTAAAAAGTTGAACACAAAAATTTAGGAGGTTCAAAAAATGATGACACCATCGATCAGTAAGGGTAGAGAGATTCGCCATATCATCATCCCACAAGGGGTCGTACAAGCCATTGAGCAAACATATGATATCCATCACCTCACATAACAGCCAATTATTCAAAAGCCAACTCTCGCCAATTCTAACCAAAGTTAGAAGGAGCCCAGCTAAAATAAGTAAGCACCATCTAGGACACAACATATAGATGTTTGAGATCTTCCTTTAAACACACCAGAGCCAAGGGGGGCAAAGAAATCTCTTTTTTCCAACACCGAAGCCCTTCAATATCAGGACCCGCCGCTGCCAAGCTGTTAGCAATCTCATTCCCTTCTCGGAAGACATGCTGGATAGAAAAGTCATGAAGAGCATTTAAGAGAGGGAAAATGTCTTCTAGAATACCTTTTAGAGACCATACCACCTTCATCTTATCTTTAGTGGCTTCCACAATTAGCATTGAGTCACCTTCAATTTCCAAAGTCTTGACACCGAGTGACAGCGCAATCTTAAGACCCCAAAGGAGAGCCATGCCTTCAGCCTGGTTACTAGTATGATCATTCAATTTCCCTGCATAGGTAGCTACCAAGTTGCCAGTATGATCCCTGATTATACCTCCAATAGTTGACGTCCCTCCCCTAGCCACCCCATCAAAGTTAAGCTTAACCCAGGACGGTTTAGGGTTTCTCCATCTAGTATGCTTCCTGATGATTGATTTGGAGTTGTCAAATCTCAGGACCTCATTGGGAAAATTCTAGATGGTAGCAATGTTTCTATCCCAAGTAGTCAAGGGACTAGAAGGCATCTTCCATTTACAAGTTGAGATATTATCCAAGAGAAGCTTATTAAGGATTATCAGCAAACCTTCCACATTGTTTGCCTCTTCTCTAAAAATCATGTTATTCCTTTCTTTCCACAGGCACCGGCAAATGTGGGGTGGAATAAGCTGCCATAGCAGTTTAATTAATGGATGATTGGAGGGGCATTTCCAATTTAAGATGAATTGGTGGATATCTCTATTAAAAACCCAAGAGATGTTCAATCTCTATAAAACATTATGCCAGACCAGGGTAGCAACTTAGAGATAGTAAGGTTTGGGATTTAAATGATCCTATCCCTTTTGAGGCCACGACTATTATTATTAATGAAAGTTAATCTCGTGGTGATCCTTTTATTCATTAAGGTGTGCATGTCCTTACTCATGTGGTTGAGTGTCATTCGTAAGGATGTAAAGGTTATGATTTTGAGGAAAGGTTGTCACAAGGCGTGGAGTTCAAATTCATTATGGTATGTATGTCTCGTGGTTGGCTTCACATGGATTGTGGGTGTTAGTTGCCTAAGCTTCCAGAGTCTTATGTTGGATACTTCAATTCTAAGTGGTGTCTGTTACCTTCTTCTGAGTTTCTTGTTGAGTGCTTGGTCTTTGCATTCTATCGTTATGGGGGGGACAAAAATCGTGTTGAGCCCAAATCTTATGATACTACTAAGTTGAAGGAGGCGTGGGAGATTTTAGAAAAGGGTGGTCTTACTCCATTCATGGAGAAACTGCATGGCAATAATCCTCAAGTTACTGAATTGGTTGTGAAAGGATGGAAAGAGAGAACCCTGGATTTGGGTGGTGAGGAAATTGCGGTGGATGAGGAATTTATAGCCCAGATTACTGGCTTGGCTATTAAGGGTATGAAAGTGTTCAGGGATAAGAAAGAATCATAGGTCGCAATGTCCCTTTTCTTCAAAAAGAATGAAATTGATGACTTGAAGCCCATGAAGAGTGGTGGGTATCTGAGGAGTTCCTTGAAAGCTCTCTAGTGGGAGGTTGTTGAAGAAATCATGAGGTATGTAACCCTGGATGGTAGGTACACGGCCATTAAAAATTACCATTTTTTGTTGCTTAACCATTTTCGGCACAAGAAATGGGTGTTATTTCCTTATTATTTGCTAATGTCAATGGACTGTGGGATTAAAGAGCATTGGAAGAACCCCAAAAATCTTGTCCTGCATTCGCGGTTGATTCTTTTGATTTATGAACATGTGAAAGCTCATGATTTCCATAAAACTCTTGTTTCTCCTAAGGATTTTTCTGCTAAAGCTAGGGAGGGTTATGATACTGAGTCGGGTGAGGAAAGGGCTTTTAAGAAACCGAAGAATAGGAGGCTTATTTTAAATAAAGAATCTGAGTCAAATAGGGATGATGATGCTGACTATGTCTCAAATTTATTTAGCTCTCGGGAGGAGAGCCCCATATCCCCTGTTTAGGGTAAATCTGGGAAAAGGAAAATAGATGAGAAGGCGAAATATTTGACTTGTAGTGATGATGTGGAGGCGATTGTTCCTTCTAAGTGGGGCAAAGATAAAAATGATCTTTATGGGGAAGCTTCTTCTCCCCCCTGCATCTAAAGTTGTGCGGGATCCTATGGAGGGGAGCTGGAAGAAAAGGATTTTGAAAGTTGGGCTTCACCTGGAGAAGGATTTCCCTCTCTCTCTGGCTAGTGGCTTCCATGGTGAGGATGTTCTAAGCACTATCATTGGGTTGCCAAAGCAGGAGAAGGTTAGAGCTATGAGTGGTGAACAGGTTGTGGGAACCAATAAAGTGGATGCGAATAGGATGCAGAAGAGGAAGGTTGTTGCAGAGCAAATTGCCAATTCCATTCGTAGGATGAAATCTCATGTCCATGTTGGTAAAGGTAAGGAAGCTTTTGTTGATAAGGTTCATGAAAGTTCTCCTGAAGAGGATGTTGTTGTGGACAAACACATTGAAAAATTTGATAGGGAGGATCTTTCTGATGTGTTGGGTTCGGCTCGTGATAGTGTTAATGTGTTTTTTAAACTTTTTAAATGGTTCTTTCATGAGATCAATAGGACCTTTGTTCATATTAGAGGTGTTGCTAGCAAGCCAGAGGACCCTTTGATCCAAAGCCAAATTGAAAATTTAATGGATGGTCACAATACTGTTGCTAATACTGTGGTGGAGGAAACCGTTAATCTGAAACAGAGTATGGAGTGAAGATTATTATCCCTTGAGGAGAAAATTGATAAAATTTGGAATGTTGTTATGAAGAGTGGTGAAGCCCCTAAAGTCTTGACTATTCTAGACTTTATGTTGGTTGTTAATAAGAGAAAGGAAAATGTGTGTGTTGATGTTATGGCTGCTGAGGGTAATCTGATGGTGGAGGATTATGTTGTTGTTAAGGGTGCTGATAAAGGTAAAACTGGTGGGCATGGGGTTAGGACTAGAAATAGAATGAAAAATCATCCTAGGGCCTTGGGTACTGAGGTTTCTGATACTACGGTTAAGGGGCAGAAGCTTGTTGCTAGTGAGATGGAAGTTGTTGAAATTCTGAACAATATATAGTAGTGTTGGTCGACTTCCTTCTTTCTGGTTGTTTTTTGGCTGGTGGTTTGCTAATGATGGGTTGATGGTTGTTTAATGGTGTTTCCTTTTTTATATCAGTTGTTCTCTTTTGTAAAGGGTTTTGGGCCCCTTCAAAACCCGTCTTTTACCTCTAATCAAAACAAAAATGTAAGAATGATATTTACAAGAGTAAGAACCACTTGCAAATAGGATAGTAACATCAAATAGTAACTAGCTTTCCAAGATACTCAAACAATTTTTGAAAACATTATTTATCTTTTACCCCATCCATAGATAGAAATCTCATAACCACCTTCTTCAAGCTAGTGTTAATGAAAGAATAACTATTGTTATTCATATCATTATATGGTTTCCAAGTAATTTTATTAAAACGGATTTGAGTTTTAATGGACTATTTGTGAGCTAAGCAATTTTATTGGATCGACAACATAAGTTTTGATTAAATTGTTTTTCCTTTTTACAAATTTAACATTTTTATAAGAAAAGATATACACTTGTTTTTACCATAGTATAAAACATACATCTCCATGATTTATTTTAATGAAAAGGGAAAAGGTGCACCACCTTACATAACCATTATCTAAGATAATCAAATAATCAAACTATTATATGAACAAGCCTAGATAAATAGAAACCATAAATTTTGATATTAAATAGAATTAAATAAATTGAATTGTAATATATAGCTAGATTTTGAAGGTGAGAAAAAGGAGTTGAATGTACATCTAGAATTGATTCCCTACACAACTAAAATTTTAGTGATTTCATGGATGACTAATTCAAAATTTTGCAAATTATTTGTTTTGTCCTAGTTCACCTTTGCATGTGTGAACATGATCGAGCTATGTGTGCAAATTTGAACTAAAAAATATACGATTGATCTTGCAAATTATTGATCATTAGAAGTTATTTTCCTCAACCTTCAAATATACATGTAAGGAATAGCAAAGTTTTAAAAAAATTAGGAATCTATTTAATTACAAGGGTTGAGTTCCCTTTGATCAAACACCTAGTGGGACCAACTTTATAATTCATGCAAAATATTTGAAGATGGCAAGAAAATATACAATAGACTTAGGATGATGTTACAAGAAAATATTATGTGTTTTTTAAATATATTGTTCTTACTCTTACCTTGCTTCCTTGACACATGAGTAATTTTCTCTTCATAAGGTTCCTTGCAACTTGAAGCTCTTTGCGTCTTTTTTTTTTCTTATATTCTCCTTAATTATTCTTATAAGTGAAACTTGCATAAGTTGTGTATATCATCTTTTCATTCATATGGAATTTCTTTAAGCCTCTTAACAAATTTGTCCAATTTAAAGTGATGCATATCACATGATGGCTTATAATGATCTCTATTAATATTGACTACCTTGCCTTCATGTAAAAAATTTACACATTGATATAATATTGAAAGTATTATAGTGCATTGATCAATACATGGTCTACTAAGTAATAAACTAAATATATGGTATGAAGAATTAGAATTATGCAATGAAACACTAGTAGTTTTTTATAACGAACATTCAAATATAGAATAATGTAACCTGAGGTTTCAATCAAAATCCCATTACTCGCCTTTAGTGATGCTCTCGAACATGCAAATTCTTGATGTCGAATGTGACTCTAAAACAAATATGAGCTTGAATACATATGTTATATTGACATGTGATTTATCAATGAGAAACGAAGTAGGTCAAGTGCCTCTTATAATACTATGGATATATAATAGACTATAATTTAATATTTTTTATGGTCTCCTAAATATAAACCACAATCAATGGAGTAACATGAGATGAGGAAGATGTATCTCTAGAACGTATAACACCCACAAAAGTATTTATATGTGATGGTGCATGATAATATAATAATAATCATCCATAGTATCTCTATATTATTTGTATGATCCATATCAAGAGAATATTATTCATGTGATGTATTAATGTTATCAAAATTATTAAGAAAATAATTGGAAAATTAAAATTTTAGATTTTTTTTAGAGGAGCAACTAAATGATCCCTCTGTCGTTAACACTCTCAATATAAATCATGGTATTGTTAATCAAATATTAGACTTTATGTTTCAACATATTGTAACCCTAAGTATGATATCCATTAATAGTTTCAATTCAAGACTATTTATATTGCACATGCTCATGAAAGAAGGAAAACTACTCAAGCACACAATATTTTTTATAGTAGAAAGGATTCCTTCAAAAAATGTAGTTTTTAGATTTTTATCATCTAATTGATGCCTTACTTTACCATACAAAGATTGGGTGTGAATTGCATAATCATTGGTAGGCTAATTCTATCTTTGGACACATTTTGACAAATTAGTTATAATTGTTTTCAAAGCCATACTAACTATAATGTGCAACAAAATTAGGGAAAAAATAATGTTTATTTGTTAAAGCGATTAATTATTTGCGAAAATATCATCTTGAAGTGAAAACACATTATAATTACTCATCATATGATGTGTTACCTCATTAATTAAATAGTTCATCTTATAATTGAAGAGAATAAGAATACATAATTGTTAGACTTAATTAAGTGAGATTAAATTCTCTAAATCTTAAATATTCTTTTTATGAAAATATATGATGGAAAATTGAATCCCAATAGTAACAAGCCATATATGCATCAACTAATTAAGAAGTGTATCCATTTTCACACAACATACTTTATTCATCATATAAAATTTATAGCAATAGTTCATGTATCAAGTTTAGTATCTTTAACTTAGTTTATAGATATATTTTCAAAGGTTATGCATGTATTTGAATTACATAGGGTTTGGATTAAATTTTACATGAGAGGTATGTTAGTTTTGGATATAGATATTTAGTCCTAACTTGTCATTTTGATAGTTATCATTAGCTTGGCCAAAATATTAGCATTCCCATTGTCTAACCATTTCCATAATCCATATTATTTGTTCATATAATGAGCTTAATTCATTCAGGTAATCCATTAGCTTTGACTCTTTGTTTATCAAATATAATATATGAATACGTAGGTCTCAACTATCTTAACAGTCTAGAAGAATATATAATTGCAATTAAATAATTAAAATGAATTGGTATCCTTACAACTTTTAAAGTTCCCTTGTAGGCTTATAATATTTAAAGTAATGAACTTAATCAACATATAAATTATAAATTCATTCAACCAATGCCCTACAAGTTATAAATAATATATAATTTAGAGTTTTATAACACACTAATATATTCCATAATTAATTAATTTATTGATTTCAAATAAGATTATTTAACAATATTTATTAATTATCTAAATTAAGAAATGAGAGCCAAATTACATAATGAATAAAAAATATTGACTTGTTTGTTTTGCCTTACCTTTCCAATACTCAATTAATTAAATAAGGGAAAATATAATAATTATCAAATGATTAGATAATTAGGATGTAAATGAGACTATTTACAATTCATTACAAAAAATGACTAATTTAAGTAGCATAAGTATTCTTTATGATTTCTATAATTTTCAATTATTTAATTACAAATATGACCTTATGGTTCTTGTTAAACTATCTTGTACAAATACAATTACAATCATAAACAAAAATAATTTCAAATTTATCAACAAAAGTGTAAGAATGATGTTTGCAACAATGATGACTAACTTTTTCACAGTCACATGCTCTAACACCAATATGATTCAAGATGTCGCTTACACTTCCACATGCCCTCACATATTATCATTTCAAATTGAGTAAAAAATTTCTCTGCCTAACATCCAATAAACTTCTTCAGCTTACAACCAAGATCAAGACATGAATTATTAAGACTAATACAATACATTATTGGCTTGGGAAATTCAAGAATTCAATCTCAGTTTCAACATGTGATAGGAATCTGCAACCACACACAACTTGACTTTGAGGCAACGAGAACTTTAATGCATCCAAAACTCAACAAATTTATAGTAACCAACATTTGCATAACATTCAAGGTTCTAAGAAGAACAACCAACAACAAGAAATGAGACATAAAATGAACATTGATTTATTATTTTCTCTATCAATGATGACAATGATAACCTTTTTTACCAATGTATAGGCCTTAATCTACCTACACATACTCTATCTTCATCCATATTTTTGTGCTTTATCTGTCTTCTCTCCTTCCACTCACTTTAAACCTCATCTTCAAAATCTCTCCTACAATCTATCATCCTTCTTATTCAAGCTCACTTTCCCTATTCGACCTCTCTATTCTCTTCTTCACGTCCTCTGGCTTTCTTCAATTGGAACCCAACACTCACCACTGACTTTTGATTTGATGTTACCTGATTTCTTTACTCACTTAGTCATCTAATATTTCCAAGCATCAGTCTCTCCCAGATTGGCCTTCCCTAATCGACCACCCTTCACTCCTAAACTGAACCCCCTGCATCTACCATGCATTGCCTCTTTACCATTGTTCCTGCTTCGTTCATTTCCATCCTTCACAATTGAATTCCAACCAGCCTTAGAAATTGTCTACTCAACTAATGTAACTAAGTCTTTTAACTGCACATTAATCTTTACTAGTTAGTTATTTCCTTATGTTGAAGGCAACCACATTGACATATTAAACTTATTGCCCTTGTGGAGATAGGATCTATATTTCCCCAAATAAGACAAAATAAAATGATACAAGAAAAATTGAAGTAAAATGTGATGCTCCTACATTATTCTTCCCAAGGGACAAAAAGAATGTGCTCCTACATATGGAATTAAAAATTAACAACTTCCCCTCTTTTTCTTCCCTCTTTTTCCAACATTGCTTAGGAATAGTCACCAGCTATCTTTGACATTTTTGTGCTAATCTCCTTACTCCCTTTCTAGATTCAGACCTATCATATCCACAACTCCTCTGCAACCTCCTTCCCCACTCAACCACATACCAATTAGTATAATTGTTTGGAGGAAAAATTTGATTGCCTATATTCTCAAACTCATACCCTCTATCCACTTGTCTACCAACTTCATCGAAATCATTTTTCCACAATAGCCTATTTTGTATTCACCCATACATTTCATAGTTCACAATATATTTGCAAAAATATAAATAGTTTTCACCGTATGTCTTTCTAGACTTCTCACTATTCAATCTATCAACAAAAAATAAAATAATGCCTTCATAAAAATATAAGAGATTTACTCTTCCTTTAGTTATGTTGTAACTTCTTTAGGTCACAGGCTGCCACCATTCTTTTCACATCCTTAGCTACTCCATTTGGCTTTACATTTTCTTTAGAAATCTCCTCCATTCTAGTCATGGCACATCCCTGAGGATCCACTCTAGTTGTGTCCTTATACAAATCCATGCCTTCACTTTCATTTATTTGGAAAATTTTACCACATATCGAAACTACACAAATTCTTTTATCTTCAACCTTTATTGCTTCAAACTTTGCAACTATTGCAATCTCATTTGTGGCTTCTTCATTTTTTGCTACTCTTTCTTAATTCTTCATGCCTCTATTAACCCAAGCTTATGCTGCCAATTCTTCCTTTCTACCTCTTTTATCTAAACCATTCCTATGGTCCACCCCATATCCACATTTATTCCTTCTATACTTTTCAATCTGTTTTTGTTTATGTTCATGCTTTCTCTTGTATCTTTTCTTTTTCATTTCTTTCTCATCTACAAGCATCCACATTTCCATCTCATATTCATACATCTCCTTACCACTATTCACTCCCTTAACCTTATCATCATCTTCTTTTAAAGTATAAATTTCATTCAAAGCCTCATTATTTAAATAGGCTTGTTTACCTTTTATCTTACATGTGTGCTCCTCGAGATTCTTCCAATCTACCCCTACAATCATTTTAACCTTCTTTTCCCTTGTTTCAACTCCTAAAAGATTTTCCTGTGAAGTTCATTGCTTCTTGTTTCGAACTTTGCTTGGCTTTCAACATGTTGGCTTTAGCTATCCTGCTACAACACAAACTCTTCATTCTTAGTCTCAATATTTTCTCTATGTCTTCCATCCTTTTGAAATGTTTTTCCCTTCATCATATCTTGCAACTTCACTTTTTTCTTTTTGCAATCCCACACTTAACCCTCCACACTTTATTTTCCAAAGTTTTGGGTTGATGTCTTCTACCATTATTTGCCCTTCAGCACCAGAGGCATGGGCCAAACTTTGCTTCAATCATCCTCCTCCTCCGCCTTCCTTACCGCGCCAGCACCACCTCTTACATCTGCAACGGATTTTATTAAAGCACCTTTTCAACGTTTGCCAGCATTTATCGCCAAACAAACCATAAGTACCTTCTTCTTCACCTTCGGCATCGCCAACAACTTCAGCACTTTTTTCAACTTGGAACTGCTCTTACCGCTGATTCACCGCAATTTCTTCTCTTCACTCGCCGATTTTCTTTATCCATATCCAAAATTAACACTTTTATTTCCACTTACACTAACCGTCAGCATTGAAGCTGTTTACCAACGTTGAATTTATTTCCTGTTGGCCTTTGTTTCCCTTTACCATAACTTGCCAGACATCTTTCGCATACGCAGCATCACCAAAATATCCACGGAAACTTTGCTGGATTTTAACCCAAAATTGTCTCTTCACCATCAGAAACTGATGACCGTCGGCTTTTCATTCTCCATTTTATTTTGGCACCAAATCTTCTTTCCGCTGACGCGGCTACCTTCCTCTCTTCAAATTTCTCACGCTTCATTGACGACTCCTGCGGCGGTGCTCTATTTGACCTCTCTCTTGTCAACTCCAAGGTCTTATTCTTGACCTTAGGCTCTTCATACCTGCATACACATATTCAAGCATAACATTAGCAAAAAGAACAAGAGACCACAATGTCTCCATGAGTGTCTCCTTCCTGGACACTCTCCTCACTTCTTTACTTTCTTCCTCAATGGTTGCTTTTTTCACTTCTTCTCTTCTCCATTCTTTTCTATCCTTCTTCATGTCCTCTTCAATGAGAACTTCCTTCCTCACTTTTGGTACACACTGCCCCCTTAGCAACTTCTCTCTATCCCAATTTGTTTTATCCTCTCTTTTCAAGGCTACCTCACCTTGTCTTCTCCTTTTCTTCATAATCATCTTCACTGGCCATTTCACTTTCATTTTCATTGTCCACCACCAATCACTCTCTTCGCTTCTTTCTTCAAGCAATTCCTTTACCAACAACTTACATCTCCTTAACTCTTCCATCTCCCTTTCAAACTCTACATTTTTCTTTACCGTGTTTTCTTTCATCTTCTCTCTCTTCTTGAAACTCTCTTTTCCAGAATGTTGTTGCATCCTTCTATCCTTTCTCTACTTTTCCTTGTGATACCTCGCCTAGGTTTTTTTTTTCCTTTTCTTCTCGGGCTAGTCTTTTGGTACCCAGACTCTTCTAATAAACCAAATCAAATTGCAATACACATACCTAACCAAATACCAATCAACATAACTAATTTCTCTTGCCTGGGTCTTTTGGGCTCTGATACCAAACTAATGACTAAATTTTTCATAGACACATGCTTTAACCCAATCAGAGGAAAGATAACTCTCACTCTTTCAAAAACCCTCACATAAACTCATATCAAATTGAGTAATGTACCATTTCCCTGCCTAACATCCAAACATGATAGTAACATCAAACGATAACTAGGTCTCAAAGGTACTCAAACATTTTTTGGAATGTTATTCATTATTTTAACCCATACATGAATAGAATTAAGATAGCCACCTATTCTACTTGTCCAAAATGTAAGATGACACAAAATAAAGCATTAGCCAAAATAATTGATCAACAACAACTCAAGTGAAACTTATGAATGTTTCAACCTTGAAACTTATCTTTCAAGAATTTTAAATACCCTAGACTCCAACTTTCAAGGTTAAGATTAGGTAAATTCCTAAATTTCATTTAGGATTATATGTTGGAAATTATTGTCATTGATGTCAATGGTGATGTTAAAAGAAAAATAGATTTATGTTGGCTGACCTATAGTTCTAAGTTTGGTGCCCATCTTGTGAAGAGAAAAATCAAAATTAAAATTATCTTTAATTTGGGTTGACCTCTCCTATTGTGGTGCCCACTTTAGTAGTGTTTAAAATAAAAATGAAAATATTATTTTATGTTTTGGGCTAACCCCATCTTGGCACCCATTTTTAATGAAAAGGAATCTATAAAATGAAGTGGTGCATTTGTTGGAAAGTGTGATGTTGTTTCAAAAATTCAACCCCCCTTTGTCAAGCTATAAGGATTGGTTGCAAGGAGTTTTTGAAATAAAGCAATTATTGAATATCATTCATATATGAAGCGTATTTGAATAATTTTTTTAGCAAATTTAAAAGTGTGATCATGGTAGTTCTATGAGCATAAATATTGAAGACTATATTATAAATTTATGAGTAGATAGATTGAAGATTTATGAGCATATATTAAGGAAACTTTTGATGAATTCGTGAGTAGATTTATAAGAGAAAATTAGAGTAGATCCAAGAAGAAATCTCATATAATCATCATATTATTTCTTTGGAGGTTGGTGCCTCATAATTGAGGAGATCAAGAGGTCGGTGCCTCTCATTCAAAGAGATTGGTGTCTCTTGTTGGGTTGATGCCTAGTTGTAGGGGATTGGTGTCTCATGTGCATTGGTGTGTACAAATATTTGTAGAAAATATTTTATTTTTCTTAATTTGGATCCAAGAAGCTATTTGTCATGGTTTTCTCTCGAAAGGGTTTCCACATTGTGATTACTAAAGTTTTAAATAATTAAAATATTATCTTATATTGATTCACCCCTCCTCTCAATATGTGTGTGTTTCTTCAATTGGTATAAGAGTAGGTTGCTTCAAAAATAGCCTAATAACTTGAAGGTAGATCTTGAAAACACACATGGTCAGTCAAGAAGGATATGGGTTCTCCTAAAAAAGGGAACCATTGTTTGATGGAACCAATTATGCCTTTTGGGGCATAAGGATGGAAACTTATTTGAGTGCTCTAAGGTTTGATAGTTGGGAATCCATTGAAAATGGTTATATTGCTCCTACAACCCCAATAATGGATCAAGCCAAAAAGAGGGTGAGAAAAAATAATGCCAAAGCTAAAAACATGATTTTGTGTGGATGATTTGAGTCAGAGTTTGTGAAAGTTATGCATTGCAAATCAGGTAAGGACATATGGGATAAGTTGAAGAATATTTATGAAGGAGATGATAAAATTATGAAATCCAAGCTTCAAACACATAAGAGAAATTTTGAAATCTTGAAAATAAAGGATGAAGAATATATTGCAGCTTATCTCCTTCATGTGGATGAGATTATAAATTCCATTAAAGGACTTGGGAAAAGATGGAAGAATCCATAATTGTGCAAAATCTTTAAGATCTCTCCCCATAAGATTGTTAGAATTGTGAAAAACATGAGCCATAGGATCAAACAACAAACAAAGACACCTTCCATGCAAGAGATTTGCAAATAAATAATTGCTATATTCCTCAACAAGAAAAAGCTATAAAATGCAAGAGATGAGAAAATCTCAGGAGAAGAGAAATTCTCAAAAAAGGAAGAGAGATAATACAATGAGGGTTGAGTGATTATAAGAGCAAAATCCTAAAGACATAAAAACACTCCTAATTTTAGCTTAAGTGTATGAGCATAAATTAGATTGATAATTAAAGATTAATTAATTACTAGCTAATATATGATTACTCTAACACCCCCCCTTAAGATGAGCTTAGGGAGTAGCTAAAAACCATAAAAAAAGGGAATGCAAGATGGGTCCCAGTAAACAAGGCCTAGTGAGGTACCCATGTACAAATAAAAGATCTGTCACATCTAGAGAAAAGGAGAAAACCACATTGGAAAAAATCCTCTCCAAAAGAGAGAAAGGTGAATGAAGGACTAAAAAGCCTCCAAAACAAGGTAAAGAACTAAGAAGCCTCAAACCAAAACAATGTCACAAAAAAGGGGAACATGTAGAACATCACAAAAGCACAAAGAAGTTATAGATTGCTATCAAATGATGACTGATATAGTGCTAAAATGAATAAAATACAGAAATAGGAATACACGCGTATCCATATGGTAAATGATCCATCTCACTGAAATGCATGTAACTAATCGTTGATGTACGCTGCATCTAAAAGTAAATAGGACCAAATATTGTATACATAGCTCACTCCAACATGAACCAAGGAAGCATTATCACTAATAGTAGAAACCCCCCATAATGTTGACAAGGGAAAGCCATGACAGGTACACTGAAATTGTGTGAAACCAAGAGGTGCATGGAGGAGAAACAACCCACAAATAAAGGGTGTGCAGACTAAGGCACACACACATGCAACAAGAATCACTGGGATTCACTATTATCATGGAAGGGACACTCACTTGACAAAGGTGTGATGGAAAACCAAAATCAAAATCAATCCCCTCATGGCACTTTATATCATAGTATGAGTATAAAAGGCACAATAGGATGTGTGAAATCTCCAAAAGGTATATACCAGAATGACACTTTATCTTAGTGCATATAGAGAGTAATTTGGAAAAATGGCATGGATGGATGTGAAGATATCGGAAAGACCATCCCAACACCATTGAAATCATGAAAAATGGAGAAACAAGTCAAATGATATGAGCTCAAAACTAAAAACAACACCTTTGACTTCAACAATTTGTAGAGTGCACTAGTTAGCTACATTAAAAAGTGATGAGATCCACACCGCTGGAAAGTTTGTGGAATCAACTTTCCGATGATATCTCATTTTCCCAATTTTGATATCATGCGCCCAATTTATGGCCAAAAGAAAAAAAATGCTACCTGAAGGCCAAAGAGGGGAATTGGGGGCCTTGCCAGTGTCTATACCACTGACATTAATGAAATATTCCAAGAATATTCTCGCAAAAAAAATTAATTCAGGGAGGGAAAAATTTCAATATATTCATGTTACCCACCATAACTATTCTCTCACAGATGCTGAGGAAGAAAATCTCCCAAGCTCTTATAAATATTGCAACAAGTTGTTTGGCAGGACTCATTTGGTGCAATGCCAAAAAAAAGTATTATTCTTCAAATAGTTCAATTCAAAAGTATACAAAATGCTAAAAATAATGGTGTCGAGGAAACAAAGAAAGCCATGTAGAAAAATATACTATTGGTGGGCACCTCAAAATGCATATCCAGATAGGACTTGTGTTGAATTCAAACATGAAGGTATGGGAAACAAATGGAGTGATGCATACTTGTTACCTCTGAGTGCCTATATTTATTTTCTCCCATTCTGGAAAATAAGACTCGTTTTTTTTCAAATTTTCAGCTCTGAAATTAAAAAAACTTTGACTCTTTTTAATTTTTTTCAGAATCTGTGTGATCATCATAGAAGTGGCTGGAAGCCTTACAAGAAAATTTCCTTAGAGAAATCCTAAGCCGGTGTGAGAGAATGAGTGAATTAATTCAAAGGTCATTGGATAGACCTGTCTGAATGCCAATGACAATGTTTTGTTTTGCTGAAAATGCAACTACCCTCTAGATTTGGAAAAAAGTGCTACTTCAAACCCTTGCAAATGCTGACTCAGAGTCAAATTAGGCCAAAGGAAGAATCTAACTAGGATGGCTTTAGATCTAACAAGTGGGTCCTTTTAACTAAAGTGCCTAAAAATGCCCACCTCAAAAGTGCAAGGTGCAAATCAAAAATTTAGATATGAGTCCTATGTGTGTGTTGAGAGAAAAACTCATAGAGATGTGGAGGTTCATCAGATCTCTACACTCTGTACTATGTGGGAATTCTAGCCCAGAAAAGGCTTGTAGACCACCAAGATCAACAATGAAAAAAGACACCTTCCATGCAAGAGATCTACAAACAAAGAATTGTTATATTCCTCAACAAGAAAAAGCTACAAAATGCAAGAGAGGGGAAAATCTCAAGAGAAGAGAAAATCTCAAAAGAGGAAGAGCTATAATACAATGAGGCTTGAGTGCTTATAAGAGAAATTTACACTAAAGGCATAATAGAACTCCTAAGTCTAGCTTAAGTGTATGAGAATAAATTAGACTAATAATTAAAGATTAATTAATTATTAGCTAATATATGATTACTTTAATAGAGATTTGAAGCAAAAATTTCTTCCATTGAGGAAATGAGGGATCTAAACACTTTGAAGACAGACAAGTTGCATGGGATCCTAACGGCATATGAAATGAGGACAGAGAAGGAGAATCCACCAAAATGGGAAACCACTTTCAAAGCATCCAAGAAGATAAGAACAAAGAATACAAATAAAGTGAAAGTTCAAGTGATGAAGAAGAATCACACTTTGTGAGGAAGCTCAAGAAAGGATCCAAAAAACATAAAGTTAAGTATACTCTTAATTGTTTCAATTATCTCAATATAGGTCATTTTTCTTCTAAGTGTCCACAAGCCGAGAGCGAAATTAGTGAAGAAGAAGAAGAATACAATAAAAATAAAGGAAGGAAACATCACCATAACAAGAAAAAGAGCACATGAGGCAAGCATGAAAATAATTTTCAAAGTCGTAAAAAGAGTCTCCACATCCAAGAACAAAGTAGCTCACTTGAAGAAAGCAGTGGGAGCTTCTCTGATAGAAATAGAGGAGAGATACTCTTCATGGCGATAGAAGCAAAGGGTGGTGAAGACAAAAGAAAATAAGAAAGAGATTTAAAAGAAGAATGTATCAAAGTGTTGGAATATGGTTTGTTTGATGGCATGTGGCTTCTAGTGTTGTCATTGATGGCAACCTAAGTCAACATTTCGGTTTGCAAATCAATATTTATCCATACCGGCAAGAATAAAATGGGAAATCAAGTTTTATGACAAAGGTATGAAACGAATTATCAGTTGCTTATATTAACTCGATCCTATCGCCTCACCGGATCTATCACTTTGTGAGTTACAGAAAGCTTGGATCTTTGAAGGGATTTATTAAACATCTATACTATCTTATTGTTAAGTTTGTGATGTTGCATTGATGATTGCACGCCGAGCTGGGAGATCGGTTAAGGATCCACTTTTAGCTGGAATCTTTAACACATTTATTTGCTCTGACCTATATGCGTATGCGGATGTACTTCAAAGGAATAATTATTTCATTGTTTCCTTTAGCATTACAGTTGTTTTGGGTCCTAGCCATGTCTTGGTTGACTTTGATGGGTGCACATTAAATGTAATTTGTGATTTGAGCCGACTATTGAAGAATATTTTTTATTTTGTTAAATGACTTGAAGTGATTAATAGTGTATATATATATATACACACACACCTTCTCACCATCAAAATGAATTACCAGCCTCATATATATATGAGGCTGGTAATTCATTTTGATGGTGAGAAGGTGTGTGAAAGTGTGTGAAATTGTGTGAATGTGTGTGAAGAGCAGAGCATATGTGTGTGTGAGTATTAGAAGGGTGATTGAGCGATCTATGCACAATTTCAGAAGCGCAGAGCAGAGCAAAACATAAATACAAAATTAGTCAGAAGGGCTGAAGATCATCTACTAATCTTCACTGGAACTGAATCCAGGGATTTGGAGATGCTACTCCTCTTAGTTCAACCTTTTGTTGTAAACTCCAAACATTTTGTAAGGCAGTGAACTTTCCTGTAAGCAGTGCACTTCTTGAGGAGTGAGCTCTAGACAGTGTGCCTGAATGTGATGTGATTCATATTTTGTAATTCATAAATTGCATGATGTATCTTATGGATTTTTCCACCAATCGTGGTTGGGGTTTCCCATGTGTTATGGTGGTGGTTATTACTGTAAAAATCTTGTTCATTTGCTATGCATCTTTTTTGTTTATGTGTTGTAAATGGTTTATGATTAGAATTAAAGTTTAAATATTGTTGAACACTGATTCAATCCCCCCTCTCAGTGTACCCTGAGTCCAACACAAAGATCATGAAGAGGTGGATCTAGAGGATGAATTCTATTTTTCCAACCATAAGATAAAGAAGCTTAAGACAATAAATTCAAGACTAAAGTCATAACTTCAAGAGGAAAACGAAAGTAAAGCGAAATCATCTCAAAATCTTGAAGAATCAAAAAAGATGATCGTGAATTTAAAGATTCAAATCGAGGAAGCAACATGAATATAAGAAGTTGTAAAAGATTAGCTAAAGGCAAAGGAATTGGATTGTGAGAAATTGGAGGTTGAAATTATTTTTTTGAGAAAAGAGTTAGAAAAAATCTATTGATCAATTAAATCGAAGCTTGAAGTTTGAAAAGAGAACCATAGTTTTAGAGAAAATTATCAACTCCCAAAGATCACCCTTCATCAAGACTAGTCTTGGATTTGAGGAAAATCAAAAGACCACCAAAGTCAAGTTCTAAGACTTGTGAACTATCAAAGAAGATAAATGAAGAAAATCCTAAAGGATATGCTGATGTGCTTAAGGACTCTATCAATAGTAGCACCAATAAGGAGGAAAGTAATATTCCACAAAAGAACAACATTCCTCACGGGGAAAACCATGAAATATTTAGATCATTTCCACCAAGGTAATCTCACATGTCTAGGTTCCAATATACCTTATTTGGCTATTGTCTCTTTTGCAATCAGCTTGGTCATAAGGCAATGGATTGTAGAGTTCATGTAAGGAAGAATTTTGGTTTCTTAAAAAGGAAATATAATTCATTTACTCTAATGGATTACAACATCATCTGCTACAAGTGCAATAACTTTGATCACACAAAACATTCTTGTAGAATTGATTTTGTGGATGTCATGCCTAAAAATTCTCACTAGAAAAATAGAACAATTTTTTTTTTTTCAACACATAAATCAACAATTGATAATAATGAGCTCTTAACCTTCCTTAACCATGGGTGAATTATTATTATCACCCTTCTTATGGATATTGACAACCAAAATTCCATGATAATAGTATTTTGGTCTCGACACATCATAGACCTCAATAATGCTATTTATTTGTTTGACACTTAAGCATGATTAATAATGTTGCTATCTAACTAGAGAATTAATAACAGTAACGTTACCATTTATCCATTGAATCAAATTCTCAATATATGAATATACCATATTCGATCACCAATTATTATCATTATTATTTTAAGATATTAGAGTTTAAAATTTTCTCTTTTTTTATCTAACATTATTATCATTTGCCATCATATTAATGCTATAAAAATTACTCCCATTTAACCTAGCCAATATTATTTTTGATAATATAAGCAGGGAAGGACCCTGATCCTGTGGAACAAAGCAAATCAAAAAAGGAAACCATGGTGGGAAACAACACCACCAACCAAACCAAAAAACAACAAGATACTGGCATGCATGCCCAGATTAAACATCATAGCTATAGTCCAACCCATAATTATCAAAAACACAAAATTACTACCAGAAAATTTTAATCTACACAAACCATTGATAAGATCCATAGTGTCCCAGGTGGTATTCCACCAGATCTTAAAGATAATAAACAAACAGTCCTAGGTATTTAAAAAGAACAAAAAAGGCATAAAAGGCAAGGAAAACAGAAGTTGAATCCATTAGATGGCCTTTCAAAATAGGTCCCCATACTATCCTAAGAGAGCAACATATTCACGCCAATCAAGTCCCTCAGTATCATCCAACAGCTTGAGGGAGTCCACCTTTCCTTGCTTCTTAAGTTTTCTATTTATCTCAGCTTTACCTGAGGAAGCACCCAGCATCACACGCCTCATCAGCCTATTGGATAATCTCATCAGGGTTACCAAAGCCTTCTCCATGTCCTCAAATTGTACCTGCAAGAAAGTTAGTCTACTTTTAAGAAAATCAATACTGGAACCTTTAGAATTATTCTCCCGACCAGGGATCCCTTCCTCCTTAGCATTCTTTGTTTCCATCTTTTCTCCAGATGCCTCAACTTGTTCCTTTTCATCCTCTTCTTTATCTTCCTCCTCCCTATCATCATCCCCCATATCATAGGCTGTTTCCTCAAATTCGAAATCCTCATAATCCTCCTCATCCTGTGCCTCAAATTCCTCATAACCTGGAATATCCTCCACATCAACAGGCATTTTTTCTTTTCCTTTCTTCTCTTTTGAAGTTTCCTTTGCTAACCTTACCGACCTCCTTTCGCCACTCCCACCACTCCCCTGACCCTATAATTTTTCCTTTCCCTCTTCCTTTTGAATGACATCCTCTGAAATATGGATAACCTCATGAGGAGTGACCTCTTTTCTAGCTTTCTTGGGTTTAGGCAGATCAAGTAGCAAGGGAGAGTGTTTACGTTTTTTAGGGGTAGCTCTAGCAAGCAACATTTCCACTTTTTTGAGTCCTCACTTTTTTGGGAGTGGGGTGTGGATGGGTTCAAAACATTAGCTACCAGAGAGGAGCTCTTAGCAGGGATAATTGTTAATATTCACAGGCATTTCCAGCCAATATTGTTAATATTCACCCGAGTCTAATATTAATAATGCAAATATCATAACTCGACATATTAATATAGTCATTAAATCTCTTATTATTATTACAATTAAACAAAAATAATACTAATATTAAAATTTGACATTATCAATATTACCTACCAAATTAAAATATTAACCCCCATAACATTATTATTGTTGCACGAAGTCACAATTGAATTATTATTATCATTTCAACCTATATTATTATTATGTTATAATTTTCCTTTTGAAATTGATGGTTGCATTTTAATCTGAATCTATATCCTAGCACTTTTATTACAATTTAATCATCGTTAATTAATAATTTTAGCATCTAATAACATTAAACATTATCAATGTGGCCATTATTTAAGTGAATTGGTAATATTAATACTTAAACTCTTATTTACCATTAAATGAAAGGTTGTTTACTAAATGGATCAACCCATCATAACATTTTTATTTATTTGTTTTTACTTCGAACCATATCATTATTATGATTTGATCTTATTATGGTTTGATCTTGTTTTAGGATGAATGATTATGACATTCAGTAGTGTCTTCTTATAATAAAACAAATAAGACTCCATATTTGACAATGATACTGATATTATTCTATTACTAAGCTAAAAGGCTAAGATTCATGATAAAGAGACACAACTCGGTTATTATACTTATGAGGTGACTGAAGTGGATTCTTTGGATTTTAGGTCAACATTATTATTTTTCATAGTATTTAAATACTAAAATCTCTAGATGTTAATTTTGTCAGAATAGTTATATATTTATTAACTAATTAGGAGTTACCCCTTGATGAACAAAATTTACTAAACTAGTAAATAATGATACCAGTTCTAGAATTTTTGATAATTGAATAATGCAAAGTGTTATGCTATGACTCATTGGATGGTGAGAGCAGTTCCAAATATTATGGAAAATGTAAGTACAATAAAAGATCACTGTTTTACAAGATGGGGATGTATGAATGTGGCTACCAAGTTGGCAAATACATATACACTAATATTAGTGTGTTGTCTTCATTTTTTTTATCTTTCTTGGATCCTCTATCATAAGTACCTTGACAAGGTTTAATTAGGAGCTAGCTACTTGACCATTACTCATGCCAAAAGGTCTCTTCAATTCAAACAATAACATATCTACAACTGCTAATACTAAATTGCTACCCTGCTAATATTACTTCTTATAAGGAAAGGACACAATTTGGTACCCATGTATTTTGAATTTCCTGCTTCTACGATGTATTCCAAGACATTAACAAGTTTAGGGGAAGGAATGGATAGGAATATTTATGAGTGGCATGATGGGTTAGGAGGAAAATTAATGACGACACATTGATTTTCCTACAAAATTGAAACACTCTCTTTTCCTATTGTTAGTTGAAGCTTGCAACCGACGTGACATTCACTAGATTTGGCCTATTAGCGATGCAGGGAAAGTGAGAGGAAGGACGAATAGTAGAGATATCATGTGAAGGGAAACTGGAGATCCTCATAGGCTATGCACATTAGAACTTGTTTCAACTAACACTAGTGTATGGCGAAGAACTAGACAATGAAGAAGTTGAGAAACCCAACCTCACAAACGCCAAGAATCACTTGCATGCAATTACCTATCACATACAAAAGATATTCAGAACCAAAGAAGATGTTCTGTAAACCTCAAGAAAAAATGCATTAAGAGAATCTAATTATTACAATGAGATCAATCCTTATGAAGGAGATAAGAAACCCTAAAGAAAACCTAAAAGAGAAACCCTAGTGTGCACACTTAATAATTAATAAATAAATAATTAATTATTAATGTGCCTATGTTTAGCTTAAGCAAACCTAAAGTAATAAGTGACTTAATTAATTAACCAATGTGATTAAATTAAGTAAGTGAGATGACTTATTACTCTAACACCCCCCTTAAGATGAACTTAGGGAGTAGCTAAAACACTAGGAAAAGATGCATAAAAGCAAAGATGGGTCCTGACAACAAGGCCTAATTAGGTACCCATGTACAAATGCAATGCAAACTAAATCAAATGGGGTAAAGGAGAAAACCATGTGGGAACAAAACTCCTCTCCAAAATAGAATGCAAAAAACAACTAAGTGATGAAAGATGGAGGGCTCCATAAGACCCCCCAAGGACACCATCCATCACAAAGATACATGAATGAAGCCCTCCAGAAGAGAGGAATGAAGAGACCACATAGTCCCCCCAAGAATGAAGTAGCTCCAAAAAGACTGAAGAAACCGCATCTCCTGAAAGAAGTGAGAGGGAAGAGGCCTCATGAATGTAATATCTGAAGGTGAATCAGGTGTAGCCCAAGATGTCTCTACAGAAGCAGGTGAAGATTGAAGAGAAACCTCCAAAGATGAATGAGCAACTAGGTCTTGCTGCACTGAAATGGAAGAAACCACATCTGTAGTCATAGAAGTATCAACAACTACAACAGGAGGTGGAGGAGATGGAATGGAAGGCTCAAGAACATGATCTGAAGTGAGAACACCAATGTTCAAGAAGAAAATGTCTCCTCTAAATGATGATTCACACGAGAAGTGTGATGAACAATTGTAGGAACAAAAGCACCATCAGTAGCAAAATCTGTAAAGGAATACAATCAAGATGAGTGATCCACCACCCTAGTAGCAATAACTGTTCTACTCTCCAAGTCTTTGATGATAACTAAATCAAGTGTGAACTCCATAGTTCTCACATTGCCTCTATGTGTGATATGATAGATGGAAATAAGGTTGTTCGTCAAGTGAGGAACACACAAGACATCTTGAAAGGTGTTGTCCCCAAAACTAATAGACCCCTTCCCTGTAACACTCATGTAAGTATTGTTTCCCATAAAAATAGGAGACATAGTGCAAGGCTCAAAGGAAGTGAACATAGACTGTGAAGATGCCATATGATGAGATGCTCCTGAATCTAGAAGCCATCTCCCTAATCCAAGACCTGAAGAAGCACAAAGAGAATGTCCCTTCATATCGATGAAGTATGTAAACCAACTTGCCCCTGTCATGCTTCTCTAAAGAAGAAGAATGAGGGAAGGACATGATCAGATATACTAGAAGGAAAATCAATCGATGTTTTTTGAAGAAGATGCTTCACTCATTAATGTCCTTCTTATAGCAACTATGTTGCATGTCCTTCCCTCTTGCAATATGCACATGGACCTTCTCCTTCCTAGATGATTTCCCCTTAGAAGAGGAGGATGAATCTGAGGACTCCTTTTGCTGCTCATGAGATTTGGAATCCTTTTGTTTCTGTTTCTTTCCTTTTCCTGTAGAAGCCTTTTGATCTTTGGGCTCTTGTGATGCAATAAGTTCCTGTGATGAAGAGGGCTTCAACTTGCCCATGCTAGCCAACTTGGCCTGCTCTCGAGTGAGAGAAGATGCAAAATCATCAAAAGAAGGCATAGTAAATCTAGTACCAAGTGCATCCCTAGTGGCATAAAAGGTAGATACAAAAACTGAATAATTTGGTCCAAGCTTAGAAAGAATGGACAATATCAACTAAGAGTCTTCCTTTTGAACACCACACTATGACAACTACAATCTAAGAGACTTGAGTTTAGTGAAAAACTCTTGGATGTGTCAAAATCCCTAGGATTTAAGCCAATAAGCTCATTCTCTAACTAAAACCCTCTCATAGTATCCTGCTTCCCAAACAAAGACTCCAAAGTAGTCCAGATCTCATTGGGTGTAGTGCAAGACTCAACATGAAAAAGAAGATCAGAAGAAAGAGACAAAACATAAAGTACCAAAAGCTTCATCACACCTATTAAACCATTTTCTCTTTTCAGTAGCACCTGTAGGTTCAATTTATGTACCCATGGTTACCCTGTACAACCCTTTGTGCTTCAAATGAATCTCCATTTGTTTTTTCCAACCAAAATAGTTTGAATGGAGTAAGGGTACAATATTAAGTGAATCCATGACAAAACATAGTAGAATATACTCTCAAAGAAAAAAAAAATGCTCTTTGATCTCAAAAAAATGCCTAATTACACGCTTCCCAAGAAAATAACTAAAAAGGTAAAGGATGAGATCAAATAAGAATATCAGATACCTAGTAAATATTCTAGAAAAATAGGTCTAAGATATGTGTAGAGCACTGAACCATCTTTTCAACGCCTATTTATTTTAAGCAAAGCAGTCTGGACATAAAGTTATGCCTCTTGGAGTGAAAACAACAACTTCGAACCGGAGGCCGAAAAAGCACCAAAAATTCAAAACTAGAAAATCACACCTATACCAAAGGCTGGATGTGAGGCATTGAACCATCTTTTCAGCGTGATATCTCATTTTCAAAAATGGACACTATGAAGAAGTTATAGCTGATTTAATAAAACTGCTCAAAGCATAATATGCCCCAAAAATGCTGAGTGGAGTGTGGGCAGACCAGTGCTTGGCCCGGTGTCCTTTAAGCCGAGAGCCCTAGTTGAGGACCACACAGGGTGCCTAAGAGTTGTAGGGGCTGGCTGGGGCTCTTGGTGGCTAATAAAAGTGGCCCAGGCTGCCTAAAGGAGCCCATGAGGCTAGAGGAAGCGGCTGCATTTGGAGTTGTCATGATGGTAGGAAGGTGGCCCCAATTAATCTATCGAGTGGTGGTACGGTGTACTTTTTATAATTAAATGGCGTAAAAAATTCAAAAAAGAAAAATTGAGATTTTTGGGCCGCGACACCGGCTCTCCTACGATCTGCATGCCCAGGGCCACTACAACCTTAGGCAAAAAAATTTGCTTCACGGTCACTTGTGTCCAAAATTGACAAGTTTTATATTAAAATAAGGGTTTTTAGACGCTTCGGACTCAATGGTGAGGTCGATTTGTCCAAAAATGCCCAAAAAAAATGCTACCCCTATACACAAAAAAATCTTGTAAAGAAACCCTTGCACAAAAAAAATCACAGTGAGGAAATATCTTCAAAAGATGAACAGGAAGCTATAGGTCTGGAGCTTTGATACCATGAAGAAGTTGAGAAACCCAACCTCACAAACCCCAAGAATCACGTGCATGCAATTACCTATCCCATAAAAAAGATATTTAGAACCAAAGAAGATGTTCTGTAAACCTCAAGCAAAAATGCATTAAGAGAATCTAATTATTACAATGAGATCAATCCTTATGAAGGAGATCAAGAAACCCTAAATAAAACCTAAAAGGGAAACCCTAGTGTGCACACTTAATAATTAATAATTAATGTGCCTAAGTTTAGCTTAAGCAAACCTAAAGTAATAAGTGACTTAATTAATTAACCAATGTGATTAAATTAATTGAGATGGCTTATTACTCTAACAGACAAGGTACAACTAAGGAGATAACGAACGAGAGGACAAATTAGATAGACCGCTACTAGAGGAATGGCATAAGCTACAATGAGAATATGAGCTATGTCATAATGGTATCAAATGACTCATCCAATCTAATAGCTTATGCAAACTTTTGCCTCTTTTGTCTCCTCATATATAAGAAATTGGCACATAAGGTACCCTACGTACTCGAAGGATCTCCATCTTTTTTAGCAACTAGACATAATGGATAATGGATTGGGGAATGGAATTTACTCTGTAAGTTAAAGTGTCCATCAATACAAATTTATAATATATGCCTTTTCGATTGATTGAATGGCAGGAGATTTAAGGTCCATCCTCGTGGAGATCATGCCCCCTTTACTAGCTTCATGGCGTCCTTCACTAGTGGTGGCTTAAATTTGCAGATCCAAGTGCAACATTTGAGTCTAACACCATGCCACCCAAAAAAACTGTTAATATGGGTGAACTTTTCCATGTTGTAACCCTTTTTACCATTGGTAACAATTATTTTACTATATAAATCCCAAAATCAATCAGCCACTAAGGAAACCTTAGCATATGATGATGCATTATTTCTGCATAAGGGGTCTTTATTATTATTATTCATTTGCTTAGTTTTCTTCAGGATCAATATGGCATCACACATGTGAGGAAGAAATGGTGCCGTGGTTAAAGTTACTTTCTTTTAAATCACTATTTAGACCATTGATCTGTAACCCAGTGTTTTATTTTATTCAATTTTATTTATTCTATCTTGTGCTTGTTTAAATTTTCATTAAGTGGTTGAAATAATTTCAACTTTGAAATATAATTATACCAGATATTCATTTGTGTAATGTAGATTACATAATCATGAAATGAAATGCACACAATTATATTTATAATGTATCATTAATTTTTTTTTTAAAATGCATCAACTACTAGGAAGGTATTAAGTCATATTTATATATTTTGCATCCATTCTATAAAATGAAATATTCATATGTGCATATATATCTTTTGGAATAATATACTTTATAATTTTTACATCCATTAGAAAATACAAATCATCAAGTAGGTTTTCTTACAACTTCATAAAATCCATTTGTTAGCTAATTACTAACCTTTTTTTAGCTTTACTACTCTATCGAATAATACAAAACTTTTTTCTTGTAAGTACCTTTAAAGGAGCTAGAACATGGGAGGTCTTAAAACCATGTAGATGCTTGAGATTTCCATGCATAATTAAAATAATTGACAAGAAGTAATTTTTTGGAGCATCATTTAAATCTCTTTTTTTTTCTTCACAATAAGGAAGGATTACATCTTATTCTATTTGAAACTTGCTCTTTTTTTTCATTTCCTTATTAAAATAGAATACAACACTCATCTCTTAACATGCATGGTTACAAATGATATCCAAAATAATTTGTTGTTGCATACCAATGAATTTATTTATTTATTTTCCATTCCCTTTCATGTTACATTGAAACACTAGCTTTCCCTACTACAACCAACTGTTTGAAGAAAAATACATTGAAGGGCACACAACTACTTCAAGCTTTCTCTCCACCCTACCATAATGGCATCATGGGGCCTCGTGGGCTCTAGCCATACCCTCGAGCAAGTAAATTCTTTAACTCCAAGATGATGAATGGAGTCTTCTCAAAATTTTCAAAAGGGATATAAATAGTCTAACATAAAATTACATTCATAGAGGCTCACTACTCACCATTTTCAACAATGATCAAAACAAAAATGAATCCATTTTTCAACACAAAACAAAAGAGGAAGGAAGGAGGAATACTTATCTTTTCTCTTAGATGATGGGATTGCACTCTTCTACTATCCTTTCCTCTTCGAGCAAACTATGTTGAACACTATCTCCTAAGAAGCATATCTCCACTCTTCTCTCATCTTCTTCTCCAATCTCCATCAAGATTCTCCAAAAGGAGAAGTGGGTAACACCCCACTCCTCCTTCCTCTCCAAGATATATAGGAGTTTCAAATTGCAACATTTTTGGATGGGGAGGTGTGAAATGCACCTACCTCCATCAATGGGAGTCATTGAACCTTATTAAAGATGAAACATGTACTTGGACAACCCCTCTATCATGCCATCACCATGCTCCTTCAAAATTCGTCACTCCTCATTATGAGGACTTTTCAGGAGTCAAATCATGCCTTTGAGACCCTATTTCATGCCCATTTGACCCCTACTACTATGGTATGGACCCTAGGGGGTTTATTTTTACATCCCAACCAAGGAAATTGACCAACAACCCTCTTTAAAGACCCACTTAAGGATCCATCCGAGTTTCACACTTGGATAAGGGTTCCTAACCCCTAACCCCACTTACACCCACATAACACATAATCTATTATCATTTTAATATCAACTCTTACCATATTGATTTACCACATATTAACTCTATTTATTTGTAACCCCCAAAAGGTTCAAATTCATATCCACAATAAGATGTCTTTTGATTTGCTCTCAATGGTTTGCTCTTCTCGTACTTGCACCCTCTTTTTATTTTCTCTCAATGGTTTTCTCTTCTCGTACTCGCACCCTTATTTTCCTACACATTGCCAATACAATAGTAAGAAACAATCAATTACAATATTAATTTGCAAGCTTAATATCCTAATATTTATCTATGCAACAATTCCATTTAAAATTTCAATTCGTATTCCATAATTTCAATGAATACACTATTAACAAAATCCATAAAACAATTTATAATTAAAATAACAAAACACAACTTACATTTCCACATACCATTTTATAAATTGATATATACATACACATATAAACGTACAAATATAAATGTGCATATATATAAACATATCAAACCTCACATTAAAATAAACATACATATGTATTTTAATTTAAATGTTTAACCATATAACATGCTCGCCAAAAGCCAAGATAACGTATTTCCTAACGAATGCCAATATACTGCCTTTTTTGTTGCATGCAAAGTATGAATACCAACACTAAATAGATTAACACATTTAAAATCACTAACCCTTACAGAGACTCGACTTAACAATCCCCCACACAGACGCATGAAAGGAGCTTAAACACTAGGCAATAATCAACACACATTAGCATTAAAAGAAAATCGAAACCTACAGACATACATTAAAATCACCCTACAAGGAAAGATCGATGCCTAGGAAGAAGGGCACACAACATATTCACATTGTTATAATTCACCCAAATGATGAAGGTTAAATGCACATAGGCAATGACCATTCGAGTTCAAAACTCTAACAACAGGAAATGATATAACTATGGAATTCCTTAAAAAGCACATAATTGTATACATGATAATGTTGAACTCTGAAAACAAAACAAGTTACTTAATTTTTAACTAGACGTGTAGAAGCATCGCTGCCTACAACGAACTGACCCAAAAAAGGGGCATAGGAAACCGTCGAGTAAAGCTCAACTCAAAGCTTCAAGGATTCATTCACAACTAGCAAGGGAAAGCACCAAAATAACATGTATTGTCTGGCCTAAAATATGTAAGAACTTGAAGGAAAAAAGAAGGCGCATACTACAATTTGGTTGCTACTAAAAAAATTCATACTATGAGCACAAAGAATTCAACTATGCACAAATTAGATTCTTGGGTAAACATCAAATAAAGATTCTAAGCAAATGTCGATGGCAACATGAGCACAATAAACATAGAAACATGAAATATAAAGATTATAGAAAAAGTACGAAACAATATACTGAGAGTGTTGTAGCAATACTAGGTAATACATTTACTGATTGTTCCAAATCATAATCAACAAATACAAGCAATTTTTGTTCAAAATGACATATAAATTTCAAGCATTTATTCCAAAACAAAGAAGAAGATTACAAGAAAAAGGAACTTGGACTAACTCGATTGGTTGAGTTGAAAGCTGATGTCAAGTCCAGATTCCAAGTTGCAGCTTCAATTTCTTCAAAATCCCCCAACAAACTCTACAAAATCCAATTCAAAACCCCCAAAAATAGATGAAAGCCTCCAAGAATCAGAAAAAACATTCACGTGAAGAAGCCAAATTAGTTTTTCCAAATATTGTTAAAAAGCCCCTCTTAAATTAACCAATTTATTAGCCACTCCATTATGTTTGTTGTTGCATGCAACTTTTATTTAATTTAATTTAATTTTTTTAATTTTACATCTATTGTTCACCACCACTCTTCCAATATGTTTATTTATAAACATATCCTTGTTTATCTACACTTAAAAATTTAACTTTAAAATATTTTATTTAACTTTAACCTTACATTTTAATTTTATTTGCACATCACTATACTTTAATATATACGATCCTATAAACTTCTAGCGTGCAGGTAAACTTTTAGCATTGATGTTGGTCTTTGGTGCAACAAGCCCTCAGAATTTCAGGACGGGGAGACTAGAACCATTGACCGACCTCCCTATGAGGAAGGAACTTAGCCAAGCCCGAGGCTAGGGGCCTAAGCCCTAAAATATTTTTTATTAACTTTAACCTTACATTTTTAATTTTATTTGCACATCACTTTGTACTTTAATATATTTATTTATTAAAACATAAACTTAAAATTTATTTAAACCAAATAAAAACATTAATAATATTTTATTGTATCAAACCATAATTACATAAAGCATTTATTTTAACTACCAAAAATGCCTTTTAAACTTCAATAACCTTATTTTAATGTAATAATTCTTCAAAACACTAATCAACCAAATTTAAATCAAAAGGATAAAATACCAAACAATACCTGATCTCACAACGAGTCAAAAAGCAATACAACAACACTGACAAACCAACTCGAATTGACCACACTGACAGGGTACTACAATCGGAGACTCATCCTCTTCGAGGATGATGGCTAAAATAGGGGACCAAATGCTATCTTCATTTAACAATTTCCATTGGCTTTAAGGCACACTCAAACTTGATAATTCAAGTGGAGTCGATGCCTAGTACCTGTAACCTGCAACAAACCAAAACAGTCAAACATATACATAGTCATATAGTCATGCACACCGTCAAAGGAAAGTCGCAACGTTGCAGGGCACTCACAAGTGAGTGATGCAAGACTATTCCCCTTCACCAAAATACATCAATGCACAACAATAAAATGCTAACAACATGATAAAACAATCATCATATGATCACATGATACTCATAGTAAGATTAATCCACATAATCAACACATCCATATACTAGTCATATCATAAGCATGAAACACAGTGATAAAAGTATCATCAACCTATCATCATAACAATGAATCCAACATCAAGAAAAGTATCATAATGTCCCAATCCAATACAAACAACTGTCAGTCTAATAGAGAACAAACTGAGGGGCACTACATAAAAGCAAAGGATGTGTATGATGTGGGGTTTAAATGGCCTTATAAAGCAATAAAGTGTACTAATAGCGTTGTAAATGTTCACGTGGTTTTAATAAGAATTTCCCATCTAGTGTAACTAGTGCTTCAACAACTCATCCTTGAATATAGCATTTGTGGTACAATATTGCAAAGGATTGAATGGATGTTAGGAGTGTTGGAAATAGGATGCCATTTAATTGCAAATACTAAACATTAATTATTTCATGTATCTCCTAAGACCTTGGAATGTGTTCACAAACACTAGGATTAAAAGATATTAATTATTTGGATGAAATAAATCATGAAATCGACATTTGTAGTTATTCCTAAGTAATAGGAACATGTGCAATTCCCTTGAAGATGCTCCTACAACATAGGAGCACATGGGTGCACACATGGGAGGTGGGACACACCTCAGTTCAATTAATTGGTTGAGGAATTGATAACTCTTATGAAATGCATGTCATGTTCCCTATGAGATAGGGATTGATAATTACAACGTATGAGGAGTGGTACTATCAGTTCATTGTTAGTTCTAGTTTAGTTAAGTTTAGTTAAGTTAAGTTAAGTTCAGTTCAAATTCAGTTATCTTCAGTTGCATGCAATTGCATGTTGGTTATTTTGAGTTGCATGTAGTTGACTTCAATTAACTTGGAATGCATGTTTAAATACTTGAGTTGCATGTGATATAACAGTTTGAATATTTCAGTTAACAGGGGGATGACCATTCTTTCATGAATGGTGTTGAGAAATGTTTCAGTTAACAAGAAAAAACTAGGACCCACCTTGGGCGCCCAAGTTGGCTTCTTGTAATTAACTCCTTTGCATGATAAGATATTTTTGAAGGCTCAATTAAGTGGGACCCTCTCTTGGGTGCCAACTTTGAGGAGAAGCTTTGGAATATCTTTCTAATACCCTGTCTAGTTCTTCTATCAACTTCTGTCTACATTCTAAAATAGTAAAATGGATTAATCAAGATAATCACCCACAAATAATATGTAACAAAAATAAAAAGCTTATTTAGATCAACAATATTAAATTTTTACAGAGTATGAAGCTAAGAAAACACCTAATTTTTCAACAAGGAGAAAAGAAACAAAAATATAGTTGTATTTAACCTAAACTGGTAAAGAAATTGTGAAGATCAAGGCATATGTACTGTAATATGGGACCCAAAAGCATTTTTACAGTGGAAATTTAGATAAAGAACTTTAGACTATGAGGCCCCTTATCCTATTTCCAATTGTTATGTGGTGATTTCCATGTTTAGACTAGTTGCCTCTTATAAATCAATAATTTTTTGTGTACAAAACAAATCAAAGTCAGGCAAGGCTTTGAATATGGTTGTCCAATTGATTTTCCATTTGATAGTAACAGGTCTTGCTTGCCATGTGATTTGCAGCTTTTTCGTCCTACACATTTCAGAGACGTGACAATTCATGCCAACTTTCTTTGTGACCACATCAACACTCATAAGGATTTTCAATGTGTGATAGAACAATGTTGTCAAGGTCTTCAAGTTTTATTATGACCATAAATATTCCTTCATCTTACATATTTATTATCCTAGGTAACCATAGTCCTTTTCCTCATTATTGCAATGGGGAACATCAGGCATCTCCATTTTTTTATTAACAATAATCAATGCAAACTCTTTTCTTCGATGATTATATGCTATTCGATTTGAAGGTATAATAGTCAGATAAGATGGGTTTTGAAAGAGAGAAAAAAATATTACGCAATGATGATTCACTTAATAATCAATTATCAAAAAATTGATGACAAATAATCTAAAACTTTCATAGAAAATAACCACAATTATTAGTGATAACAAATTTTCACAATTCATAGAGATTAGCTGCAAAATTTCTGGAGTTGATTGTGTAAGTTTATTTTGCATCAAATTTTAGATCACACTTTGTGATCCATCATGAATATGAAATAGAGAGAAAAATAATAACGTAATGTGATCTGAAATATTGATACAAAATAAACTTACACAACCAAATCTAAAACTTTACAACTAAGCACAATTATATCAAGTAATCTTATCTAATCTATTTTTATCCTACATTAATAAAGTCAGATACACTGAGACATACCTATTTGCATCATAACTACATCAACTATTATCCAACATATGTATGTCAGACTTCAAAACTTTCAATCTAGACATTTGTCGATCGTAGTTAATCTGTTTTGTGTACAACTATTTTTGGTGTAAAAGGAGTTCTATCAAGACAGAATACTAATGCATCCATTGCATGCAATTTTTTAATTAATAGTGACAGTCCAACCAATGAACATCTAGAATTAAAAACTTGACCAACAATTCTATTTGATCTATATTTAATTGTCTATTTTTAAAATTTTTAAAATATCATTTATCTTTCTTTCTATTGGTTCATGTTGTGAACAATCAGTGCAAAAATAAAGATATTTTTTTCTAAATTATGTGCAATGCAATGCATTTAATTCATTGAATGAAATTTCAAACCTATTAATGACTTGAATGACATAAGCACTATTACATACATCATAATAAAATTGCATACATTGTTGACTTAGAGGTATTACTTTCCATATATCATTTAATATTTGGTAAGATTTTCAAAGCCTATTAAATAAATGTGAGTACACTCAATGCATATTTTATATTTGTTTATCAATGTGTAATAAATATCAAAGTAAAATTTATCTATCTATAATAAATATTAGAGTAAAATTTATCTATCTATAATTAATATTTCAATAAAATCTACCCATTTGCATTAAATATTAAGGTAGAGATTTTAAAAAATATACATGTAACAATTTAATTTAGCAAGACAAAAATTACAAGGAAGGTGTTGCTTGCAACTTGTCATTGCACTATAGGGTCATCCCCCTCTCTCGACGTATTTCATATATATATATATGATAGTTATATTTCAATCAAACAAAGTAATTTCTCAGAAAAATGTTAAAGACTAATTGTACAAACATTGAGTGTTTAAATCAAGTTAAACACCAGAACCAATTTTCTACTATGAGGCACCTACAAGTGGGGTCAAACTTAAAACTTAAGCGAATTCAATAAAAGAGAGACCAGGTAGTTATGATTAAGTAATCCATCCAAGGGAATTTGTCACTAAAAACTTAGAAAGTAAATTGACAAATATTTTTGTTAGTAAAAATTTAGAAAGTAAATTAACAAATAATTTAGTCTATTATGATGCTTAATTTTGTGTTCTATTATTTTGGGATTGCCTAGTGGGATATTATTTTACTCTTAACATTTTGTGCCCTTCTTGTTCACTCACCTTCAAGGCTAATCTTGCTTTAAATGAAGATCTCCCTTCAAAGATAAGACGCACCTTAAAGATGGAGTCTTAAAAAGGAATCCAAATGTTGGGTACTATAAAATCATTTAGTGATCTTCTGACGCAAGAGGGCACTCCCCTATGCTCAATCAACCATTCTCCAAAACATGAAAATTAAACTTGCAGTAGCAAAACAACAACTCAATCAATTACAATTACAAGTAACATTGATTTTATTCATTTCAATTATGAATTACAATTCAATGGCCTTTCATGACAGCCAATTTGCCTCTTTCTCTATTCTAGAACAACTTCCCATTACCCATTTCATGCAATATATATTCTAACAACATCATACTTCTCTACCAATTATGTGCTCTTTGATCAAATTCAAACAACAATTCATTTTCTTACCACTCACTCATAGCCTTCTCTTTCCATTCTGATTGGAAACTTCAATTACACACCCTCAAGCCTCTTATTTTAATTCCTCTCTATCTACTTCCCACTCAATCCTCATCTTCTATATTTTAAAATTATTCAACCAAAAGCTTGCAGTCCCTCACCCATTATTTCTGTGCAACACCCCCTAAATCTTATTCCCTTGCACTCAACTCCTCCTCTCTTCCACATTGGCTTTTTCCTCCTATATGCTTTTGCATGGGCTATCTTCTCTGTTATCACACCTTTAAACTCCTTTCACCATCTCTCTTTTGTATCTCGCGTACTTTCCTTTAGCATGCATCTTCTTCCATTTTGAGCACTGCAATTTCTTTTTTACTATGCACAACCTTCCTTCTCTATATGCCATGCCCCTGCCAATATTCTTTTTAAAATCTGCAAGTTAAAGTTTTCAAAAGGTTTTCAACATGTGTGCCTCTTACCATGTTCATTTGCAGCCTCTATATGCCTCCAATTTTGACCCAAATCCTATGCTTGTTGCCACACCTTGTATTCATGCTTGATACCTCTCAAGACTATCGACCTTCCACAGATTATCAACCTCTTCACTTTCCTATCTATTTCAAAACCAAAAAAAATGCATATTCTTTAAAATATATGCCCCTTTGTCTCCTTTGCCTTGAATAACAATTACCTCTTCTCTTAAAATTGCGACCACTTGATTCAACCCTTTGTCTTTCACTTATTCATTTCAAGAAAAATTCCAAATCATAATGTTATCGTCCTCCTTGATGTTCCCCTCAAGTCATTGAATGCTTTAAAATTTAATAATGTTATTTTGTAGATGAAAATCAAATTGGCTAATGATTTATATCTGTAATCCTCCAAGACCTTTGACCAAACCATTTTGTGCATATTTTGCAATCATTACACTATGCTTCCATATTTCACATACATGTCTAAAACACAGTAGTAAATACAACATTTGACAAAATGGGTTGTGCAGGATCATGGGGGTCCAAACTAGGCCCTTAAGTGGTAATGAAAATTTAAAAAAAACGAGTTAGAAAACTTGACATAAAAATTTGAATAAGTTATTAATACAATTTCAAAAATATGTAAGAACATAATTTGTAGAAAATTGAATGTAGTTTCTAAGATACTATTCCTTTTTTGGAAAAAAAAATCTATTTGGTGGAAATTTGAAATTTCAATGCAGTAGTACTAATTTTTTTAGGAAACAATAAAAATCAAGTGTATGTTTGACCAATCTAAGTACAATTGAAAAATAATATAGTTTTTTGAAACTTTCAATATAAGTAGAGGACACATGCTCGGATGTGCCAATTTTTTTTTAATTATTTTACAAGTAAATAATTAGTTAT
>VDFB02289762.1:0-37486 GCA_007258455.2 Sequoia sempervirens | reverse complement strand
TTATTCACTCTATCAAGAGGAATAAGCTGACCTCTAGACGGGCAGAAAAATTAGTCGCTGTGCATAGTGCTTTGCGACTCTAGGATCGTTAGACTCCTGAGTATAGACAGACTCCAGCATTACGATGGGATGTTGATCCAGAGGATGTCACACAAATTGATGAGGAGGAGAGACAGGAGGGATTGGTTGGAGTTCCATTAGATGAGCCAGCCCCTCACAGTGACAGTGACTTGGACTATGATTCTGATTTTGATGCAATGTTGGCAGATGCCGAGTAGCGGCAATCATCATACTTTCTATTTCTATACTTTCTATTTCTATGTTTTGCCTTTGGACACTTGTGACTTTGTCATTTTGACATTTGTAGTACAAACTTGTAGCCTTTTGGGCATTTTATTATTTTATATCATATGCACATTGACTATTTGACATGAATTATGGTCCATGGATGCAAATAGGTAGTTGTAGTATTAATTTGTTTGATAATTCAATTCTATGATGCATATGTCAATATGATTGGTGATTGTTATGATTATCATTACTCATATGAATATCTGGAATTTCCCTATATTTTTAAAATTTATCTATCTCTCTCTCTCTCTCTCTCTATATATATATATATATATATATACAGCCATCCCCTCGTCCCCTAAAATCCCCTAAAAAATTTGCCGTCCCCGAAACGCGTCCCGCCGTCCCGGAAACTTGGTGGAACATAGTAATTTTCCACTTTTCCCTCTTGCCTTAGCTGTGCCAATTCGCAGAAATGAATCTCTGGATCTTTCCTATCAAATCTCTCTATCAATCTCTAGTTGAAATCTTCCAAAGTTGTGATGGAGTCATGTCCTTGTGTTACCATACCATGATACCACCATTCATGGGTCAATCCCTCAAGATGCAAGGTGGAAAATTTGATGGCTTCCTCTTCATACATTGGATTCATAGAGAAATATATATCCGATTTCTGCAACCAAGCCCTTGCTGAAGAGCTCCTTGATCCATCAAAAACTGGAATGGTGATCTTTCCCAAACGATGTTGGATATCTTTCCTATCTTCATACCTTCTCCTATGCCCACTCGTTGTCTGCATGTCATGAAACTCTGTGAAAGTTAAATCTTTGCGTATGGCACACTCAAAGCATGATATTCGTTATGAGGTCTGGCAATTTCATCTTCTTGATCAGGTGGTGCTTCTGTTTCGTTTTCTGCTCCTTTTTCCAAGAATTTGGCTCTGAAATTTTTTGTAGAGGCTGCAGGTTTCACCACACTTGAGCTGCTTCCCTCAGCTCCATTTGGCATAGTCCTACCAGCACTCAATTGCTAGTTTAATCAGCTCAATAGTTGGACCATTTCTACCATAGTTTCCCTCATGTTAGTTTGGAATTCTTTGGATTCCTTGACAAACTGCTGACCTTCATCTTCCTTGTCACCCATGGTAGCCTTGTTCTTTTCCCTAAGATGATACCTCAGATTCCTGTTGCTCATGAAAGGGTACACAGGCTGGCAAGATGTCGAGCTCTGATACCACTGAAAGATGCCAAACACTAATCTCACACAACAACCACAAACGCTGATATAGGAAACACACATAGTCAGATCTGAAAACAAATGCCAATCATAGATTCAATTTACAACAGCAGGGATTGATAACATCAAATGGAGTAGCACTTCTGAACATATATATGTAAGAATCACAGTGATTAAGTAGTAGAGTTCACCTAGAACGGTGCGACCGTTATAACCATTCACAACAGGGAGATGACTCACGAATACAATCAGTTTAGCAATTTTGAAACAATTCCAATCCTTTAATAGTTATAACAATTTGCAAACTTGCTCGATATGGAGATAACAACTTTGCGATAATAGCGAATGTAGGGACTAGTGCAAATAATCGTGATCCAAATGCAAATTGTGAGTGATCCGAAATTGAGGGATGGGTCGCACAGATTGGTTCGATATGAGCGATGGGCTAATTGATGGCACCCTTCCTTCCAAGCTCTCGCGTGGATTCCTTCAAGTCTTGCTCGCTAGTGGCGTTGAAATCGTTGATGCGGTTCATGAACTCAAAGTCGAGATTGAGGCATTGTAGCAATTAAATTGGCGTCTTACCAACAGTGTCTCCCTTGGATTCCTAGTCGCCTCCTTAGTAGCTATTGTGATGAAGCGTTGATGACCTTCGAGGTGGCGTGAGCTAGAGGCTCCGCCACCAATCATTCTCCCCCTCTTCTATGCTCCTGTCCAATGTTATGTCGCCCAAACCCGAAATCGCATGAGCATGTAATTAGGGAATTTATTGGTTGAATATTAGAGAAAAAACACACAACTGCAAGGTGAGAGTGTCGTCCCACCTTGAAGTGAATCCCTAGAGGTTTTCATCTCCAACAGATTCACCAAACATGTGCCCAAAACAATTGATAATATTAAATATACCAGCCGCCCCAAATGGTTTGCCCAAAAGTTCACAATATTTATTATTTTAAAAATATTTATTATATTATATTTCAGTATTATTTGTATATATTAAATTCATATTTAGTGTTAAAGAACACTGTTTTCCCGCCAAAAACCTTTTGTGTGCATGTCATACTGAACCCATCAGGTACCACCACATTAAATCCCTCAAAGTTCTCTGCAAGAATACCTCTCTTAGTCACCAATGTTGAGTCTATGAAATTGTGGGTTGCCCCACTATCAATTAGAACCATGACTCGCTATCCCTGTAATACTCCCCTAACTTTGAAAGAATTAAATCTAGGAGTACCTGATAAAATGGCAATAACTCCACTCTTTACCTCATCATCTGAACTACTATGTTCGCTGCTCTGAATTTGTTCTGCTTCCTCTTCACCATCACTATCAAAAAGTGCCTCAATATAATGTACCTTACCCTTACCCATGCATCTATGTCTAGGCTCCCATGGCTCCTTACAATTGAAACAAAGCTTCTTCCTCCTCAACTCTCTTCGAGCCTCACATCCAACTTGTCTTTCTTGGGCCACTCCTTCTGGAAGGGTTTCTTGTCTTTTTTTTTTTTCTGAGGAATGAAAGGCTTTGATGGGAATTTACTCTTTGGGATAGAGTTCTCCATGTCATGTGCTCTAATGATAGCATCCTATAATGACTTTGGTTTGAAGGCCTTAATCGCCTTAATCGAACCACGCAGTGGGTCGGTTAATCCCTCAATAAAAAGAATGATCAAACCTATGCTCTGACACATCCGTCAACATGATCGAGAGCCTTTGAAACTCTGAAATGTAGGCACCCACTATCCCAACCTGCTTAAGCTGTGTCAACTCCTTGAAATGTAACTCTGGATCTTTTTTGTCAAATCTGTCAGTTGACTTCTATGTGAAGTCCAAGTATGAAGTAATGCTGACATGCCCCAATGTGACCAGCCCATGGTACGACCACTCATGGGCCTCTCCATTGAAATGCAAGGTAGCATATTTGATCACTTATGTTTCCAACATGGGGTTGAGTTGGAAATATGTATCCAACTTTTGAATCCAAGCTCTAATAGTGCATTTGTTAGAGCTACCAAAAGAAGGAATGGACAACTTTCCAACCTTTTGTTGGAGATTCTGATTCTGAGGGCCTCTATTGTGATCTCTTGGTCTATTCCTATTTTTAATGGTGTAAAAATCTTGTAAAGGCATAGGTGCATGAAACTCATCACCGAGAGCTTGATACTCTCTCAAGTAATCAGTGAACCCTTCACCTTGTCCTTGCTGTCCTTAATTTCCAGCCCGCTGCCCTCCCAAGAATTGAGGTAAAAGTGGTCTATGAGTCACTCTACTAGCTGCCCTAGTGTGACTCTGTGCAAGAATGTGAGTGTTGCTCCCTTCACCATTATTCCCATTGTTGTCATTATCACCGTTATGACCATTAGTCTCTTATGTGCCATTATTACTAGCATTGTTTAGATTTGTCATAAACTGAGTAAGGAGTTGAATTAACTGTTGTTGACCCCTTGCAAGGTCATTCAATATCTGCATAGTGCTGCCCTTTGGTAGTTCACGCCTGTCACCCATGTTTTCCTCTTCTTTTGATTCTAAATCAAATAGGTTATCAGCTGCTCTCTTCCTTCTACTCTTGTGGGTTATATATTCCCCGTCCTCCGGATTCATAAATGATCATGCAACTGAAAGAAACCCAATACTGCCTTGAAATTTTTGAAACCAAACTGTGTATCCAAAATTTGCAAGCTGGTAGGAATTCTAGCTCTGATACCACTGTAAAACCCCCACTGATTTTTGCACGATACTTTTAAACAATTTTTACTGTTTGACATATGTGAACATTTTGTCAAACAAATAGTGTGCTGATTGAACTAAGCTATCACAAATGTTATATGGTTTGCAACTGGCATACATTAAATGTAACAAAATACAACTCCATGCACTGCACTATTTCAGTTTATGTGTATTCATTCAATACATCCAAATGGCCCATAATAACACTAACAATAATGTTTCAGTTCAACAACATTTTATTTCAACCTGATTTAATAATAGAAATATTCAGTATACAATCCTATTTAATTTTGACCTAGAAGAATGCATAGGTCGCCACTTCCAATACACTTTACTTGCACTTATAATACTCAATATAGAATTTCATTAGCCATAGCTACCTCCTAGAAAGCTCCTGCTGCAACCTTAATACTATGCCGACCACTTCATGAACTGCCACAGCTTGCTGGTAAAGCTACGACTGAGGAAAATGGAGGGCGATTGTTGATAACAGACAAAGACCTTCAGAAAATCATGCCACTCATCATCTATGCACCCAACAATCCCAAATGACCCCTCACAGCAATGTTTAACTGTTGGAGATGTTGTCATTGATGTCAAATATGAAGACAAATGTCGTCATTGATGTCAAGGTAAAATCACTTTTGGAACATATGAATCAGATTAGAGCATCATAAGTTTCATTATGTAAAGACCTAAACAGATAACATAGGTTTCAGAATGCAAGACTTAAACAGATCACCATAAAGTTCAAAGTTGCTGGTTCTGAACACATTCAGACCATCGATAGTTAGATCAGATTGGCTTCATCATAAAGTTCAAGGTTGCTGGTTTAGAATACATTCAGATTTATTAATGTTCAGATTGAAGATACGTCTAATCTCCAAAGTAATAGAACAGGTTTAATAATTAAACATGGTGCAGAAATATTAAAAAGCAAAACAAAAACCATGAAATTTGATTAAGTCAAACTAAATCAGATTTATTTCTCTAGGGACAGTGATAAAGTTTTTAGTGACAGCAATCATTCTAAGAGAATATGAAGCAGCGATTAAATCTCCAAGTGCAGCACATAAGACAAAAGAGGCATATAAGACAAACTAGAAAAAGACAAAAAGAAAAGGTAACATATTAAAGGCTGTGATTAATTCAATGAAGGAAATCATATATTAATCGTTCTATTTAATAGTTTAATGACTCCAATTAAAGTGGTGCGAATCCTCTATACAAGACAAAATTTGTCTTATTTACAAGTCATCAAAAAGGTGCTATTTTGTCTTATTCTTGGTTGAGGAAGAGGTGTGATCTTATCAAGACAAATATTTGAGTAAAACAAAGGCGATTTATTAAAAGATGTCCTTTCATATGTCAAAAAGACGTGGCTTCATAAGTGGCGTTCCTTTCTAAAACACGTGTATCTACAAAAGAAGAACGGGTTTTTAGAATCTGAAGAAAATAATTAAGTCTAATACAATGAAGTGAAGAGACACACTTCAGATTTGTGAAAGGAAATTCGATTATAAAATACGATTTGTTATGATGTGTTACTAAAAACAAAAAGGTAGATACAAAAGGGCGCAATCTGTCTTGAAAGAGCAGATTCAAAATGACATGTTGCTTCAGCCAAAAGTCACTATGTTTGTTCAATATACATATATGAAGTAAGAATCAAGGTTGTATTTTGTAGCTGTGAGTATTGTGTGAAATAAAAGAAGAAATCATTCATCATAGAAGGAATACATGAAGCTTTAAGAAGCTTATCTTATGCAGATTTGTATGAAGAAAAGTAAGATACAGATTTGTATGTGAAAGTGTGTAAAATGTATATTATCTGAAGAAGAAGAAGAAAAGTGCTGAGTATTGTGAGTGAAGTAAATATTTTATTCTTGAGTTACAATTGGTTGTAGTAGTTGTTGTGAGTGGAATAAAAGTGATATCATATGAACTCAAGATATTGGAAGAAAAGAATGTATCATCTATGATTGGAGAGTGTTGGAGTAAGAATTAAAGGATATATATTCAAAAATACAATGAAGGGCAGAGTTTAATGAAGTATATTTCAGACTTATTCTGAACATACATTCAGCATGTGTGAAAAGTTAAAAGGCAGATTTATTAGAAGAATTATGGCAGATCTGTAATAAAGCATACTTAAGTAGAATTGTGAAGTGGATAAAAGTGAATTGAATATATCTATAGCAGATTTTTTGTTTGTGAAGAATATATGCAAATTTTGTAAAGCAGACTGAAGTGGAATAAAAGTAGATTTTGTTTATAATAATAAGTATTGAAGACAAAACATATACAACACATTTTTAAGAAGATTGTTTGAGCAGATTTGTTCTTCATCTGTTGAGGAAGCAACAATTGAAGGTGGAACATTATTATTCAAATTATAATCTTTGCTAAGTTGGTGCTTGGCAAGTAGGGGTTGGTGTTCCTTGTAGGTTGGTGCCTACTAAATCTGAATTAGGGGTTGATGCTCCTTGTAGGTTGGTGCCTACTAAAACAGGATTAAGGGTTGGTGCTCTTTGTAGGTTGGTGCCTACTAAACTACATATTTGATGATTCAAGTAGGTTGGTGCCTACATTCATTGTAAAACGTATATAATTCATAAAGTACATTATTTGTACCGTGGTTTTATCCCGTAAGGATTTCCACGTAAAATTTTGGTGTCAACTTGTTCATATTGTGATATTTTTGCATAGTTGATTTGTGTTAGAGTTTGAAGTTGATAGAGTTGAGAAGGTAAAAGTTTGTTGATATACTGATTCATCCCCCCTCCCCCCTCTCAGTATATCTTTGTGCTCTTCAATTGGTATTAGAGCCGGTTCCTTCTTGAAAGCCTAACCGCTTGAAGGAGATCCTTAAGAGCACATATGGCAAATCATAACAATACAGTCAAAGCACCCATCTTTGATGGGACTAATTATGCTTTTTGGCGTATCAAGATGGAAGCATATTTGAATGCGCTTGGGTTTGATGTGTGGCAATCTCATGTTGATGGGTATACACCTCCAACAACCCCTCCAACGGATCAAGCCGGGAAAAAGAGAAGTGAAAACAATGCAAAAGATAAGCATGCTCTTCTTTGCAGCCTAACGGATTTTGAATTTACAAAAGTCATGCGTTGCAAATCAGCAAAAGAGATATGGGTCAAGCTTCAAAACATCTATGAAGGAGATGCCAAAGTAAAGAAGGCAAAGCTGCAAACTCATCGTAGGAAGTTGGAAACTCTTAAAATGAATGATGATGAAGACATAGCATCATACTTTCTTCGCGTTGATGAGATGGTGAACGTTATGAGAGGAGTTGGTGAAGATATTGATGATGCCTTTATTGTTGATACGATTCTAAGATCTCTATCCACTAAGTTCGAAGCCAAGGTTGCAGCATTGGAAGAATTGACAAACTTAGACCAGCTAACAAAAGATGAACTACATGGGATTCTTGCTGCTTATGAAATGAGGATCGAGGGGAGGACACCACAAAATGAGATTTCCTTCAAAGCATCCAAGAAAGAAAAAACCAAACTTGATACATCAAATGAGAAGTCAAGTGATGATGAAGCAGAGGCCTATTTCATGAGGAAGCTTAAGAAAGGAAGAGGAAAGTACAAAGGGAAATATCCTTTTAAATGTTTCAATTGTGAAGAAGTTGGACATTATGCTTCTAAATGTCCTTACAATGATAGTAACTCAAGTGAAGGTGAAAATGAAACCTGCATCAAGAGAAAAGGAAAGAAAAGATCTCAAAAACATAAAAAGAGTTTTTACTCTAAGAAAGAATGCAGCTCTTCAGAAGAACAAAGTGATGACAGCCAAAGCAATGATGAAGAAGAAATATTGTTCATGGCTGAATATGAAGAACAAGAGGCTGATCAAGTATGTGATAAAGAAGAAGAAACAGATCTTGAGGAAGAACATTATGCATACAAGAAAAATGAAGAATCAAAGAAGGTCACCAAGCATAAATTAAAAACGAAGGAGTTGACTAAAAGCTTGGAGGAATTAAACAAAGTAAGTGAAGATTTGAGGACTCAACTTGTAGAGGCTGAACAAGTTGAAAATGAGATAAAGATCAAGTTAAATGCAAAAGAGAGAGATTGTGACAAGTTGGTACAAGAAGTTGCCATGCTGAAAAATGACTTGGAAAAGCCAAAGAAGGAATGTACAAAGTTTGATGAGAATGTCACAAGTTTCAAGGAAAATGAAAGAAAGTTTAATTCTAGGCAGTTTTACTCTTTCAATGGATATTGCTTTTCATGCAATTATTTTGGCCACAAAGCAATGAATTGCAGATTTCATGCAAGAAATGCTTCAAGCTTCACTAGGAGAAATTATAATTCATTTGGACATGACATTATGTGTTTCAAGTGCAACAGCTTTGGACACATAGCACGTTTTTGTAGATATGGCTTTGTGGAACCACCTAGACAAGATATAAAGAAGAACACCATTGAAAAGGAGAGAAAGCTTACAAAAGTATGGAGAAGAAAACAAAAGCAAGGAGATAATGAGGACAAATCTATGATCATGCAAGATACATGTCATACGCTATTTTGAATAGAAGCATGGATTTAGGGGGAGCTGAGTTAGCACTATCTTTCAGCCCATGGAGAAGATAACTAAAAAGAGAAGTACCTCAATTTTTTAAGAGGAAAAAAAAAACCTACTTATAGATTGTCAATCTAGTGAAGATGATGAATTGGCTTCCATTGTTGGAAATTGTATTGATGTCAAAATGAAGATGCTTCCACGCAAATGATGCAAAATGATTTAGAAGTCAAGGAATAAAGGAGTTAAAGGAAGATGAGTATTAGTAGATGGGAGCATACATTCAGGGGGAGCTATACACAGTATCTTGTAGCTCCATGGAACATAGAAGGCAAGTTTGATGGAAGTCCCTTTGCCATTGATATCAAAGGGGGAGAGAAGTAGAATGGGGGAGAGTTAGAAGAAATGACAAAAAGATAGGTTGCCATCAATGACAAAGGGGGAGATTGTTGGAGATGTTGTCATTGATGTCAAATATGAAGACAAATGTCATCATTGATGTCAAGGTAAAATCACTGTTGGAACATATGAATCAGATTAGAGCATCATAAGTTTCAATATGTAAAGACCTAAACAGATCACATAGGTTTCAGAATGCAAGACTTAAACAGATCACCATAAAGTTCAAAGTTGCTGGTTCTGAACACATTCAAATCATCGATAGTCAGATCAGATTGGCTTCATCATAAAGTTCAAGGTTGCTGGTTCAAAATACATTCAGATTTATTAATGTTCAGATTGAAGATACGCCTAATCTCCAAAGTAATAGAACAGGTTTAATAATTAAACATGGTGCAGAAATATTAAAAAGCAAAACAAAAACCATGAAATTTGATTAAGTCAAACTAAATCAGATTTATTTCTCAAGGGATAGTGATAAAGTTTTTAGTGACAACAATCATTCTAAGAGAATATGAAGCAGCGATTAAATCTCCAAGTGCAGCACATAAGACAAAAGAGACATATAAGACAAACTAGAAAAAGACAAAAAGAAAAGGTAACATATTTGTTGTACCCAAAACCAAAATTTTTGCTTCACTAAGGCATTTTGCTTAATTGAGTCTTAATCCTGTTAAAGTGATGACAGAAGGTCGTTTTTGGGGTTCTTAAATATAGAATTAGTATCAGTGTCATGTCAGTCTGTTGCTGAAGGAATTTAAGAAAAATGAAAATCTGAACGGAAATCACCAAAATTTTCTATCTCTGGAGAAGGGAGCACATTCTCAAATGGGCACCCTATCTTTTAGGGGCTCAGATCCTGTTTCTAGGGTTTGTCACCTCTAGCAGACATTCGTCCGGCATCACGTTAGCTTCGCAGTGAGCTATCAAGTTTGTCAAACGGACCTGTTTCGAGCAAGTTACGGAAGTTATAGCGCAAAACGAGGCGAAGGCAAGAATTGGCTAACACTGGAGAAAAGCGCAGCTTTTGAGAATGGCGCCCATCTTTTTGAGGTGCCAAATGAAGGTTTTTGGCTAAATGCCACCCACGATGTTTATCTCACGTTTGTTCAAGCTTCGCGACGCATCCGTCAGTGGGTGAATCTGAGTTGCTGAAGTCCCTGAACTGGAGGTCAAACCTGGGGTCAAATCTTAGTCAAAATATCAAAGAAAAAGCAAAAGAGCACATTTTGAGGAAGGCGCCTGAGCTTTTCAGGTCTTTAATGTTTTCTTTCTGATGATTTCAGATATTCAATGTGTCCGTGTTATGCTCAGCTTTCCGTTGCCTGTCTCCGTCAGTTCGTGAGATGCCTCAGCAGCTTGCAGTCGAGGTTTTTGTGATATTCTAGCCAGTTCCAGAAATGGCTAAGTCTGGAATGAAAAGAGCAGTTTCTCAAAAAGGCGCCCTTGTTTTTCACCCCTTAGATGATGTTTTCTGGAGAAATGTGCCTTTGCAGCTGTTGTGCAGAATGAGGTCAGCTCTGCAGTGAACCTGAGATCCAATCCTGAAAGTGGCTAAAACAGAAGTTATGAAGGAATTATTTTTCCCTTTGTACGAAATGCAGAAGTCAAAATTTGACTAAGTCTGAGGAAAAGCGCAGCTTTTGAAAAAGGCGCTTGGATTTTTGAGCCTTCAGATGTCAGTTTTATGGTCGGTAGTCTCAAGATATCTTGTGATCAGTTTTTATTGAGCTTTGTAATGCACCTGTCAGCCAGCCAATCGGAGAAGTCAGTCAACCAGTGTCAGAGGATGAACAGAGGTCCCGACAGAGGTTTTAGCTTAAATTTTCATGAAATTTGGCTAAGTTTGGAATTCGTCTTAAAAGTTCAAAGTTGAATTTTCGAAAGTGAGTTGAATGGACGCCTTAACTGGAGTTCTGACTGCAGTTAGACTAAACGTTTTCTGGGTTGTCATCTTCAGTTCATATATTGGCATGTGGAGTGATCTTTCAGTTCGCATGTCGAGTTAACTAGTTTGCATGTTCAGTTAACTATCTTGCATGTTGAGTTAACTAAAGATTATCATTGAATGTCAACTGGAGTTCACATGCATGGCGAATTTGGTTGCAATTGTGTGAAGTTGGTGCTTCATTGAATGTTAACTGAAGTTCTAGAAGGGACGGCATGAATGATGAAGCATAAATTAGTGAAGTATGGCGCATGAAGTTGTTAACTTCAGTTTTCAAAAGGGTCGCCATATTTAGAATTTTATTGATGAAGCATATTTTGTGAAGCTACGCATTTTTCAAAGAGTGATAACTTTAGTTCCAAAAGGGTTGTTATTTTTAGAATTAAATTGAAACATAAGTGTGAAGTTGGCGCACTTCTTGAAGGTCAACTGAAGATTGAAAAGGGTTGCTATTTTTAGATTGTTTATTGCATGAAAATGGCGAATTTCTCATCTCAATCAAGATTGCTAACTTTAGTTATCAAAAGGGTCGCCTCAAGTTCAAGTTTGTGAATCTAAAGCAAGTTTCAAGATGGCGAATTTAATATAGATTGCTAACTGAAGTCAAAGTCATATGAACTGAAGTCTTGAAAGGGAAACCCTAATGCATGGCGCTTTAATTAGCATATTTGAGTTTCGGTTAACTGGAATGAGGTCCAATTAGAAGCCAAGCGCACTTTTCAAGCATTCCTTGCTTAGTGCGAATTTTCAAAGATGAAAATCTATATATTTCAGCCATGGCGTCCATTATTTCATCATCTTTTGCTCTGAAGTTCATATTCTTCTTGAGCGACCAGCAAGCTAAAGGTGCTACAGGTGTCCGAATTCAGCGTTCTTCGAAGCAACGAGTTCAGATTGTTCAGAGGAAGGCAATTCTAGACTTTATTTTCTCTTTGCATGCAGGTTTCATCGAGTTCCAGAGAAGAAGTTGACAGATTTTTCAGAAGCAGAGCAAATAAAAATTTCTATCTTCTGTCTTATTTCTTCTATTTCTCATCTTAGGTACTTTCTTCGCATGTCAAAGAAATTTAGCGTATTTTTAGAGTTTGATCATCTGGGTTCGCATACTTCAGCATTTGCAGCAAAACCCACGTCTTAGATTTTTTCGAGAAAATTGCCCCGTAGCCTTCATTCTGAAGCTCTGTGCTTTTTTCCGATAATTTCTTTGCATGTGGGCCAAAATCACATCTTTTTGAAAATCTCATCATCTGGGTTTGTTCAGAATTCCGTTGTGCACAAAACCCATGTCCCAGATTTTCTCAAGAAAAATTGCCCCGAGAAACTCTAAAACCCCTGCAATTCTCGACTGAAGAATCTTTGCATGTCAAGCTAAACGACGTGTTTTTGCAATTCTGACGTTGTGGATTGTCTTAGAATCCTTTTCTAGACAAAACCCATGTCTCAAAATTTTTGGTGAAAATTATCCTTCGACAGGGTATTTTTAGCCTCACCAGGAGCCATTGTTAGCCTCTTCAGAAAGTTGTCAGAACATAGCCGTGTTCACAGTCAACGGGTAAGTTTTTCAGAAGGCGGTTCAACTAGACTGAATTCAAGACCAAATCGGTTTTAATTTATGTTTTCATCAGAGCAGCTGACAATGAAAATCAAGTGCATCCGAGGATTGATTCAAACAATTTGACAAGCATAGACGCAGGTTGGACACCGTTGGAATTCTGCATTCTTGTGTATTTCTCGCAGCCAAAGTGTTTGTGGTCAAGCTTTTTGGTTTCATCATGTAACACTTTTTCGTTGAGAAGAATCAAGAAAAGCATCAGAGGCATTAGGCTGCAAAAGGAACAGAGATTACTCCATTTACGAAGCCGCCAAAGTCACTCAAATCCCATGCCATTGTCTTCGTGAAGATGGTACCTACGCTGATCTCGAGGTTGTACAAACTGAGTTTCAGAAGCTTGTTCGTGATATCTTGATGGAGATTTTAGATCACATTTCAATAATTTCAGCTAGTTTCAAGAAGGCGGCTGAAGATGTCAGAGAATGCATACACGCAGTCAAAGAAGGCGACAAGGAATTGAAGAGGAAGATTATTATTGCTTTGAACAGCATCAAAGTGCCAGATGACAGAGAGATCGATGAGTTCTTGGTCGAAGTGTTAGACCGAGATGACATGGAGTGATCTGCCAGTTGGAACCTGCAGTTAATTTCGAGGGTTGAGTCATGAGCAGCAGTTAACTCGACTTCGGTCTTGAGTTTACTTGCTGACTTAACATGCTTATCTACGTCCTTGGAATTATCATCCACCCGAGGAGTTAGGGTTAGGGTTTCGATTAGCGAAGGTAGTGTCCAGTTAACTTTGCTTTAAATAAGGACGTGCATGCTTGCACATGGTCCATTTAGGTTATTTGTTTCAGTTAACTGATGGTAGTTTTCCAGTTAACTGTATAGTTTACTTCATTAGGGTTTGGCAGCGAAACTTGCATGCATTGCAGGACTGTAGTTGACTCAAGGTGATTTTAGGGTTCCCTACACTTTGATGTATATAAATAAGAGCTTTTGCTCATTTGTAAATAACTTTTGCTTGAGAGAGAAATATATGCTGCGCCTACCTTGCCCTCAATATTACTCTTTTGGTATTTGTTCATGTGTCTTCGCTATTACGATTAATTGTTATGCCACATAGGGTTTCATGCAATTGTAATGGTGAATTCTTTCTATTTTGTGAATCTTTTATCATTACGATCAAGTGTTATGCCACATAGGGTTTCATGAGATTGTGATGATAAATCTGTTTTAATGAAGTCTTACTATTATGATCAATTGTTAGCTACCACATAGGGTTTCTTGAGATTGTCATAGGTAAATTCTTAAATGTTTTATTACTTGATAAACTTGTCTAGATTGATAGATCGCCACCTTGCCTTCCAAGAGTAGAATCTAAACCGTTTATAAATCTATAATCATCCACAACTCCAGTTTCCTCATGCTCTGTTTTCTTGAAATGGATAAATTATTAAAGTAGTTAGCTTAGTTGTAGTTAATGATCGCGAAACCAGAAAATCCTTAGCTGCAACGTTCTTGGTTTTCTTAACCTTGTGCCTCTTCCAGCTGAGAACAAAAAGATAGGACTTAGATCACTTTTCTTTTCCATGCATTCCAGCACAATGAGGGAGCTTCCCCTCCTAATTTGAAGAGCACTCATTGCGTAGTGTACATAGCTGTCCGTACAAACCTGCACTCCAGAGGTGTTAGATTTTACGCCAACAATATTAAAGGCTGTGATTAATTCAATGAAGGAAATCATATATTAATCGTCCTATTTAATAGTTTAATGACTCCAATTAAAGTGGTGCGAATCCTCTATACAAGACAAAATTTGTCTTATTTACAAGTCATCAAAAAGGTGCTATTTTGTCTTATTCTTGGTTGAGGAAGAGGTGCGATCTTATCAAGACAAATATTTAAGTAAAACAAAGGTGATTTATTAAAAGATGTCCTTTCATATGTCAAAAAGACGTGGCTTCATAAGTGGCGTTCCTTTCTAAAAGACGTTTATCTACAAAAGAAGAACGGGTTTTTAGAATCTGAAGAAAATAATTAAGTCTAATACAATGAAGTGAAGAGACACACTTCAGATTTGTGAAAGGAAATTCGATTATAAAATACAATTTGTTATGATGTGTTACTAAAAACAAAAAGGCAGATACAAAAGGGCACAATCTGTCTTGAAAGAGCAGATTCAAAATGACATGTCGCTTCAGCCAAAAGTCACTATGTTTGTTCAATATACATATATGAAGTAAGAATCAAGGTTGTATTTTGTAGCTGTGAGTATTGTGTGAAATAAAAGAAGTAATCATTCATCATAGGAGGAATACATGAAGCTTTAAGAAGCTTATCTTATGCAGATTTGTATGAAGAAAAGTAAGATACAGATTTGTATGTGAAAGTGTGTGTAAAATGTATATTATCTGAAGAAGAAGAAAAGTGCTGAGTATTGTGAGTGAAGTAAATGTTTTATTCTTGAGTTACAATTGGTTGTAGTAGTTGTTGTGAGTGGAATAAAAGTGATATCATATGAACTCAAGATATTGGAAGAAAAGAATGTATCATCTGTGATTGGAGAGTGTTGGAGTAAGAATTAAAGGATATATATTCAAAAATACAATGAAGGGCAGAGTTTAATGAAGTATATTTCAGACTTATTCTGAAACATACATTCAGCACGTGTGAAAAGTTAAAAGTCAGATTTATTAGAAGAATTATGGCAGATCTGTAATAAAGCATACTTAAGAAGAATTGTGAAGTGGATTAAAGTGAATCTGTAATAAAGCATACTTAAGTAGATATATCTATAGCGGATTTTTTTTTTGTGAAGAATATGTGCAGATTCTTGTGAAGAATATATGCAGATTTTGTAAAGCAGACTGGAGTGGAATAAAAGCAGATTTTGTTTATAATAATAAGTATTGAAGACAAAACATATACATCAGATTTGTGAGAAGATTTTCTGAGCAGATTTGTCCATCATCTGTTGAGGAAGCGACAATTGAAGGTGGAACATTATCATTCAAATTATAATCTTTGCTAAGTTGGTGCTTGGCAAGTAGGGGTTGGTGCTCCTTGTAGGTTGGGCCCTACTAAATCTGAATTAGGGGTTGATGCTCCTTGTAGGTTGGTGCCTACTAAAACAGGATTAATGGTTGGTGCTCTTTGTAGGTTGGTGCCTACTAAACTACATATTTGATGATTCAAGTAGGTTGGTGCCTATATTCATTGTAAAGCTTATATAATTCATAAAGTACATTATTTGTACCGTGGTTTTATCCCGTAAGGGTTTCCATGTAAAATCTGGGTGTCAACTTGTTCATATTGTGATATTCTTGCATAGTTGATTTGTGTTAGAGTTTGAAGTTGATAGAGTTGAAAAGGTAAAAGTTTGTTGATATACTGATTCACCCCCCCCTCTCAGTATATCTTTGTGCTCTTCATTAATAGCAACACATCATGGCGTCTGAGCTATAGGCAAAATCACACCTCTTCATAGACTCCACGACCCTTAGAAAATGTTCAGGGTTCAATGTAATATGGGTGTGCCTTCCTTAGAATTGAATACTAGGCGATAGGAATATGTTCCACAAATAAACCCTTTGAAATCCAACGCCTAGTCTGAGATATGCAGGTAGATATATCTGCCAACACTATGGATGAAACAATGTTAGTCGACCAACATTATGTTCACTCTTGCAATCGACCTATCTGAATGTAACACCATTTTCAAATGCAAATTTATTATCGTTAACCCACAAATTTGTCTCCGCAGGAGACACAAATCTGCCAATATCGCTCACTATGAAAGACTTGTATGATCCCTCCAACCAAACCAGCTAGGGTGGAATCATCTCACCACTGAAACTAGTTGCCCTAGGGTTTCCATCCCCAAAGCCAAGGACTCCTCAAAGCTCCTCAAAGTATCAATTAGAGAAAATAAGCAAGCATAATGCAAATGAGCTCAATTTCCATTTTATATATGAGTTGCAGTTTTCTTGCTCATAAAATAAAATAAAGTGACTTTATAAAGTTTCCTTTTTAAATATTTCCACGAAGTCACTTTATAGAACCTTTCAATTAATTATTTAACATTACCTTATAAATGTACTTTTTCCTGCCATACAACATTAAATAATTAAATAAACCAATTCCCTTTACCCGACTATATAGCCTACAAGAACTAAATAGGCTAATAAGTCCACCTGGAGTGATCATTGAGATGGGGACATTACAAAAATAAATCAGCTACCTGTGCTGCTATATATGTTGTTGAAATGACAAAGAAATGAGCGAATTTTTTCAATCTATCAAAAACAACATAAACACAATCTCTACCTTGAACCTTTGGTAACCCGATGATAAAATCCATATACATTCCCGTTTTTGATTGGGAATGGGCAAGGGTTACAACAACCTAGTTGGATAGGTATGCTCGTGTTTGTTCTATTTGCATGTGGGACAGTCTCTGATATACTTAAGGACCTCATTTTTTAGCCCTTTCCAAGTAAACCTTTCTTGGATCTGCCTATGTGTTTTGAAAAACCCTAGGTGACTAGCCATAGGTGCATCATGGAAAGTTCTCAAAATTTTTGTTTTGAGTCTTGAATTAGGTACTAAGAAAATCATATCCTTATAACAGATCAACTCATTAGTTACCTTGTACTTGTCATCCTGTGTGGTCCCATCAAGAATACCTGTAGCACAAGGATTCTTAACATATTTTGTTGTAATCAGCTCTCTCCAATCAACAAATATCTCAACTAAAGAGCACAAGGTCTCTTGGACAATGCATCACTGACAATATTTTTCTTACCTTTGACATACTCAATGTCAAAGTCATGAGCTTGCAGCCTACTCACCCACTTTTGTTGCCTATCATTCAAGTCCTTTTAACTCAGGAAGTAATTGAGATTGTTATGGTCTGTTTTTACAATGAATCTTCCTCCCCACAAGATAGGGCCTGAACTTGGCCAATACATGCATTATGGCAACCATCTCCTTGTCATATATCGAGTAACTTATTTTGGCACCCCTCAGTTTCGTACTCTCAAAGGCAATGTGATGCTTATCGTGCATTAACATTGCACATATCTCCTCCCTAGATGCATCACACTCCAACTCAAAAGGCTTAGAAAAATTGGGGATAGCTAACACGAGGCACATAGACATAATCTGTTTGGACTGATCAAAACAGTGTTGAGCTGCATTCGACCAAACAAAAGTCCCCTTTTAGTTAAATCTATGAGGGGAGCTGCCACCTATGAAAATCCCTTTGCAAACCTCTTGTAAAAACCACATAACCCAAATAATCCTTTGAGCTGTGATAGATTCGTAGGTGGTGATGAATCCATGATTGCTTTGATTTTATCTGGGTTTACTCTAACATCCTTAGAGTTGATTAATATGGCCAAGGTAAAGTAATTTAGTCATGCCAAAATCACACTTAGACTCCTTGGCTGAAATGTCCCACCCCTAATGGAGTTTGGACTCTGCGATTTAGCTCGATAAATCTAAACAACTATTGCAATTTGACATGTTGGTAATTTTTTCAAATAGATAACATATTAATTGGATTGAAACTCTCCAATGGCAATGAAATGGCAAACACCATAATAGATTCAATACATTTATCTCATCAACATGACATGTTTCTATATAAGGCTCATTCACTACATTTACATAGGATGTAACTCTTTCAATACACTTCAGACCCAATACAAAACCCTAGAAGTTGTATTTCTGAACAGTAACATTATAACAACAGATACAACTTAGAGATTTGTATACATAGTAGAGGTATTAATCAGAAGTAAGTACCGAAATAAAGAGGTTGCTCCAAAACGTTGCCCCATCCAAGAATGAGGAAGCGCTCAGTAGCAAGACACTTTAGAGAATGGAAAATGACAACTAATTGAAGCTACCAGTTGCACCAAAGATCACACCCAGATCTGCAATCTTGCCCAATTCTATTCAAGACTCCCACAACAACAGTTTAACGTCCTTGTTTAGCTTCCATGCAACCCAGAATGTGCACAACAGGTTTGATATATGCTCACGACTTAGAACTAGTGCCTCATGTCCCTTCAACAACTACCAGCTAGCCACACTAGGAAAGGTATGTGCAACAATAGCCATTTGAACCCTCACACCACCTCTGAAATTGGCAATACACTCAAAAATAATGTATTTCAGAACCCATGCGTGGATCAGATATAAGGTCATTCATATAATCGCCCAGCTCATAGGAGTGATCAACAATGTACTACTCCAATGCAACCCTTAGATAAAAGACTACTATCAATCAATTCACCAGCTGATAAGATCATCAAACCCTGATTTTGATGCCCAGATATATGCAGCAATTAATTCTTCAAAACCTTGCCTGGAAAATATCATATGGGAGTTTCAATCCTGTGAAATCTTCTAATTCTCATGTAGTTCTCTTTGTTCTGAAATAATTATCAATATACTTGCAATATTTTGATAGATCCTTAAAACTCTAAATAATGAAGACTTCCTGCAAATTGATTGAAGCACAAGCACAATCCCTGAAATTGAATTGTCTGCAAGTAGGCTTGAGATATCTTTCACTCTTGCAACGTGTTGTTTCTCCTGAGGGATTTCGTCCTCAAAAAGCTATGGCTTTTACAACTAGCAAACCCTTGCTTCAGCTCTTCTCAAAATTTGTGCAAACGAGAATGAATGAAAAAGCATTAAGTATGCCTTTTATACTTCTCCAAAAATCCACATCCCACTTGGCCATTTAATGCCTTCAAATTATATTTGCGTTTTTATGGTCATTTAAATATTTCATCTCATAAAGTTGAGGGGTCAAATCATTAAAATAATAATACTTTATGCAAACGTCTCATAACACCTTTTAACCCCCTATAACACCATTTTATAAAGTCATCCATAATAATATTATTAAAGTTAAAACTGGATTAACTTTAATAATATAAATTACATCATTAACTCTCGATAAATACCAATATCAACTCATGGGAGTAATCCATCAACTTTCTAGATACAGGCATGATAGCAGCTAACCATTCCATGACTTACTATAAATAATAAGAATGAGCAACACATCCAAGTGAGTTACTAAAAATAGTGTGGGTCAAAGTGTTCAGAATGGCCTCCGGAAGACACACCACAAATAAATTGGGACATCGAGCTGAAGAGTACTGAAATAAGCTCCAAAAGGCCTGTTGAAGAGCCATATATCAACCTTAAGATGCCACGTAAACACCATGTTAGCCTACGGGGACCAGTTGGTAGACTAACCACTGCATCTGTCCATTGCCTAAGAAAAGGGGACATTACAGTCCGCCCTCCCCAAGCAATCCTCACCTGAACACCTTGGCATATCACCTAAATGCCGAGATCCCAAATCATCTTGTAGAATGCTCTACCAAAACCCCTCTGTAACCATTGGACAATGATAAAGCAAAACTTGATAGATCTGTTAGTCATTCTCCCGATGAGTAGAAATCTGCCAAGCATGGTAAGTCTTGGATCCCTCTCCACAATTGAAAGTCCGCCATACTCAACACACGCTGACTCCCACTATGCTACTTTGATATAATCTTCACCATGTTGAGAGTGGTGAAGCAACTCATCGGGATCCAGTCGATTTGACGTGCCAAACCTTTCACCACTTGGATCCCAACACATCAAAACCTCACATTCACCAAACATGAGAAGATGGAGGTAACTCGAATTGCCAACATCACAACACCTCTCTCCAACCTCTGCAAATCCCCCGTGGATGTGATGAGTACCTCTCAGGTGCTGGAAAATGTGTAGCAGCTTCTCTTAGGTTGCTGATATGGGTCAAATTAGCACCCTCAAGCCTGTAAGATCAACCTATTGGGATGCAAATGATTGCGCCATGGTCATAGAGTGATAGAGTATCATCCCTATGCAACTCTCCCATTCTAAGGAGATGATGCAACTCTCCTCCAAACTACTGAACAGTTGTTGTCCAAGGATTATGAAAGAATTCCTGGTTCCATGAAGGACAATCGTCTCCTACCAAAATATGGAGTAAAAATCCATCACTACGGGCTGGTCTATCGATGCCATCATGCTCACTGAAAACACAACTCTTTTGTATCCTCGTCTTCCCAAGTGTATGCCACACATTGTAAGTGCTTCTAGCGGACATTCCTGAAGCACAAAAGTTGCACTCTCTACCAAGGAGACGTTTGCATGATGTAACTCTGATCCCTATCCCTGTAAACAATCATCTGAAAGCAACAAAGTCGGAGTCCCACAAGTCCTAGAAGATGGAAACACTTCATCCCAAAATGGGTGATATGAATCCTGAGCCAAGCCACACCTATGCATCATCAAATCATTCGTGTGTGGACTGAAAGAGAAGTGATGAGTAGTCCTTACTATGCAATCAAGGTGGAATACGCCTGCTTGCGCCAATGATAGACCTGCATAGTCGTTGGGAACCCATGCCTCGTCACTCTCATCACTTGAATTAGGAGGTGACTCACTCCTCCAATCCTAAAGGGCAGATTGGGTAGTTTCTCTAGAAGTCCTCTTTGCGAACTCAATAGTAAAGTCCCTATCTGAAAGCAACTGGAGGTATTATGATTTAATCCAGTCTAGGGCATGCTTGATAGTTCACAAACTAGATATAGAAGTGCCCACTATTACCCCTGTCTACCTTTCCTCCAATTGTGCTCACCACAAGAGGTACTCCACAATCTTGTGTGTGCTGTTGAAATGAGTTAGGGTTTGGACAACCTTATCCTTGGTAACCTTCAGCTGTCCCTTGAGTCCCTCTGTCTCACTAGGCTCATGCCTAACATCAGCTTCAACTAGTACATCATCTGAACTGCTGGTAGATTTTTGGAGACATGCTCCCACTAGAAGACGCTCTGCAATCCTCATTGAAATATTCCGAGCCAAATTTTTTGTTTTTTACAATTTCAAATTACAAAGCAGTGCACCCGTTAAGGTTAGATGAGAAAACCAAAACGTGCAAGAAAGTAACTCTAACCAGAATGGCACCGATGATGGTGAGCATTGGTCAGAGGGTCTTCTATTCTAATTGCAGAAAGGAACTCAACGTCAAGTATGTGCTACCCAATCCAATGCGGAGTGAGGGGCGACCATATGACTGAGTGAATTACAAAGCAATGCTGGAAAGAAATAATGCTGAAAGAGGAAACTTCTCGACACCCAGAATGTGCTTGCTCATCCAGAATGGACAGTAGCGACCATAGGGCGGAGTTATCACTATTTTGCTCTAAAACTGAAAGCATGAAGAGTATTACAAATAATGACAAAGCAATATTGAGAATACTGGTCAGTACTACTGCCAGTTTACATTTGACAATTATTGCCTGCAATGTCAAGATATCAACACTTTGCAAAGAATACTTTCAATTATAAATCTGCTACAAGCGTTAAGTAAATCTTAATGCCAAAACCCAAATCATAAATGCAGATTTCTGTGTACTGTTCTTGACAGATCTGTACTTTAAACTCTTTGAAACAGCAACATAAGAATTCACTAAATAGTTCGTAACTCCCTCGATGTTCACCCAAATGGCCTAATCTTATATGCAAACTGCTGATAATGAAGCGGCGCCTAAATCAAATGCAAGAAACAGCTTTGAAAAGCTAACAATTAATTTGCACGGAAATCAATGCAATCAGCAATGGTATGGCCTGCTGGAAAGTTCGACTTGTCTTTAAAAATTAAATACCACACATTAAAATCTGAGATTGGAGACAAATATTCGCCCTTCCTAGACACTACTATCAATGCAATACCCAGAACTAACTCTTTTGTATTTTTTGAGTTATGAATATAAACGTGGATCAGCTGTAGCTAAACTGCACTTTAGAAATACCTCTAATATGCTGAAATCAGATCTGACGAATTACAATGATGATTACAATGCACAAAAACAAAGAACTCACAAATCTATCTTAAATCACCACTTGATGTTGTCTTGCAAACACGAAGTGATGCCCAATGCTAGGAGGCCTTCATTCCTCGAAGCGATTCCAGAGCCAATCCGGCAGCATAACAGTATAGTCGTCCAAAGATGAAGAAATGATGCACAAGACTCCTTTTTATAAGTTCCGTTTGGCTTCAAGAAACCCTAAAATCCAACTCAAGCTCAAACCCTAACTTTTCCTTCAATAAGGCGTCCTTTTCACCTTTAGCTCAATAATCATTTTTTAATTAAAACATCACCTTGATAAATGCGCCCACATTAATTTCATTTGACTTTGGAAAATTCACCAAATATTAAATATAACCTTAATGAAGGCGCCACCCTTTGAGTCCACCTTTTAAAACGACATTAAGTCATTTGACTAGGCCAAGGTGATAAAATAACATTTTAATTATAATGTTATTTTTAAGTGAAATGAGCTCGACTTCAGTACGTGCGAAGCCAGCCCGAATCGCCAGCAGATCAAAGCTGAAGGGAAAGTCAATACTGATACCATCTTGATTGTGCCAAAATAGAATTTACTAAAAATAGTAAATTCCAAAAAGTGCTCTGAATGCCGAGATGAACATACCACTGCGAAGCCCTCTGAAAACCCAGAAGGAATCCGCCATTGAATCCACCATCTCTGAACAACGACCTCCTCAAAAATAGGAAACCCTAATTTATCTTCCGACTAGCCTTCGGGTTTCCAGAGAAAAGGCCAACGGTCACAAGAACAATCAGGTTTGAGAAGGGGACATTACAATCCGCCCTTCCCAAAATTGCTTGTCCTCAAGCAATACCACCACAACTCCAGTAGTTTGAAGACTAATCCATACGCAACAAGTATGATCCCTGGTTCCCAAATGCGTCTTAGGAAAAACCCACCATGCTTCCGCTGCGCCACTCTGATCACATCAATGAAAATATCATGCCCATGCTGCACTAACTCCCCTTGTAACTCCAAAGTGTTACCATCTATGATTCTCAAACTGAAAGATCTTAAAGGAGGGAAATCAAAATCATGCAACATCTCATGTCCACGATCCCCCGAATTAACAGTATCAACCATACTACTATCAATCACCATTCTAAGCAATAGGAGAGATAGACTCTTCAAATCAAAATCGAACTCCTCCCCATACCTCCACATGGTAACAAACGGGACCATGACTGCAAGTGTGACCCCTACAAATCTTCTTACAAGGAAGGAAGCATTCCTTTGCAAGAGCTCCACAAACTCATACTCATGTCTCCGCATAAAGCTACCATGCCTCATCTGAGTTATACTGGCACAACCATGAAGACTAGAGAAAACAATCATAGTTCCAACCCAATGAGTCTCCGAATGGTGAACCAAAGCATGTGAGCTACTGCTGTCATGAATCAATATTGAGAGTAAACTGTCAAAGTTTACACCATCAACCATCATAAGATGAATTTGGAGAGTAGGAAAAGTGTGAAGGAACAAATAATCGCTGTCGATCAAGGCTAGGATCAGCATAATGCAATCTGATTCTTGAGTCCTACCCAAAGGAAAACAACACCACTCAAGATCCCAAACGTAAGCATGTGAGATGACCATCGAGCTGCAAGGTGACACCTCCAAGGTGGCTGGAAAACACTCTAGATCCATCTCCATGAGAAAACTACCACCCCTTTGATCAGGAGTGATGAACCAACTCTCCTGAATGCAAGAAACGCAACATGTAGGATGGCTGGTCTGCCTCAAACCAGCAAGCTCGAGTCTCAAAATCTGTCCTGGTCTTAGCCGGGAAACACATTCAAGAGCAACCAATTGCTCATTTCTCCAGCCCATGCTCAAAATCTCTCTCCAATCCATTTGTTGATGAAAAAATGGAAGCATCAAGAAGCTGCTAAAGAAAAGAACGACACCAAAAAGTCTGAAAATTTGATTCTTGTTCCTCCATAATTTCTTCTTTCCACAAACTGTATGCTCCATCAACCCTTGTTGAGAATCCCAAGCTTGAATACCCAACTGAAAATAATCTCCAACACTCCGGCAAGGAAACATAGCACATCTCTGAGTGCTAGTCAAAATCAAGTGCATACTCGTAAAATTGGCATCCCCTCTGATGAACCTTTGAAACCAAACCATGAAAACTTCAGGAACACTGAAGCATGAAACATAAGATGACTTCAAATTCAACTCCCAGAGCAGACTAGCATCCCTCAACCCAAGGAATGGATTGACAAGAGTGCAATCACCATATTTTGGTCCCTTTTCCAAAGTGAAGACTGCATCCTCAATTCCTCTTAAGCATTCTTTACGACTCAACATACGTGGCACATCGTCATGGAGTGATATCAAGGCATCCTTAGATTGGAGTTCACACTTGACCTCATGCTTGGTCTCTTCACTACTTGACTCTTTTTTCAAAACAAAGAGAGGATTGTCATAAGTTGCTTCAGCACCCACTTCAAAGAAGGGATTGTCGAAGACTTGGAAGCCATTCCTTACATCTTGCTGCCCCAAATCTGCACATGCAACTTCTGACTTTCTTGAAATGCTTTCAAGATCAAATTCCTCTTGAAGATAGTCAAAATCTCCAATCACTTGATTGATTTTTATAGCTCTTTGTGCATCCTCTTGCTCCTTGAAAAGTTTGAAATCTGCAAACTGGTCTGCAACCTCTGTTAGATCCAACTGAGTTTCTTTCAACTTGTCCTTTGTGGATTTAAGCTCCAAAGTGAGCTCATCAACCATACTCTCCCTTTCTTCGAAAACAATGAAGGCCTTCTTTGCAGATTCAACGGCATGATCTCTATCTTCAATCAAGCCTATGTACTCAGACTTCAAGGTCTCCAATGAGTTTCTGATAAGTTGCAACTTGGGAAGAGCAACTTCATATTTCACTCCTCTTTGTCTCTCTTCAAGCTGAGCATCCCAAATAAGCTCTTCAATCAGACTATGTGTGCGATCAAATCTAGATAGGGCTCGCACTTCATCTTCAACGGACACCTCAGGTTGGCCTTCACACTCATAAGAATGCGAAGATGGTGAATTGCTGCTAGGCGGTAACTGAAAATCAGAACTTTGTTTCACGCGTTTGCTGCCCTCATTGTTGCTCCAACATTCTTGTACTTCACCACCAACTAGTGGGGAATGCTCAATGTCTTGGAAAACATCATACTCCACTAAGCCTTCAACTCGTTGATTGCAATCAGCTTTATGTCTTGGTAAATCAGATTTGTGTTTGGTAATTCCTCCAAACCTTTCATCTTCAAGAGCCATAGGGCCCTCAAACTCTGTTTCCTCTTCCACGTTACTCTGATCAAACTTGAAAGCAGCCCCAAACTTAAGCATATTAACACCATTGTCTGCTGAAAGAGAACCCTTATCGAGTTCCATTTCTTCATCCGGATCAAAGGGAAATTCATCCCATACCGGTTTGTCATCACTAAGTGCCTTCGCACCTGGATCCCAAATGGTGAGAGGCTGATTGCTTCGATCACACGAAGAGTGTTCTTTGTGCAACACTTGGAGTGTTGATTCTTGGAATAGGTCAACTCCCAAATCACTAAAGCTGATGTCTTCATAAGTACCTTCCTCCAATGGTTGGGTCTGAGGTTCAAACTCAAAACCACCCTTAGCACTGTCACTGAAAGGACGTAAGGAATCTTTAGAGCTAGCTGTTAGAAAAATTTTATCATCCTTATCTTCAATGAACCTATCACCTATAGGTATGTTTCTGATCTCATCATGAACAGTCATATGCATGCCATAGAGGTTTTCCTGATCACTTGTAATAAATTCATCTTGTGAAAACTCTTGAGGAGTTTGAACAGCAACAAGAGGAAAACTATCTATCACTAAATCTTCAACAAGAAGAGGTACAAACACCTCGAAATCATTACCAACATCCTTTGTGAAACCCTTAGTCTCAAAACCTTCATGAGATGAATCCAAATTAGAATTCAAGTCGGCTGCTATATTCTTCTCACCGAACTGATATACATCACTTGCTATCACATGCAAGTCAAGGGGAGTATTATGGGGCTCTCCCGCACACTCCTCATCTGTCAAGGTTTCTTCATCCAACGCCCTATCATTTTTAGGCAAAATGAGCACCTCACTTGTGCCCTCTTCAACACTAGTTGAATGATTTTTCTCTTCATTCTGCTTACTTGTGGGCTGCAACCTACAAACAGGCATTTCTTCTACCTTTATTGCACCGGTAACCATGGCACCTTCTGCTTCCTCCTTAATCATTTTTTTGATGTAGTTGACCATAGCCTGCTTTCCAGGGGAATAAGTCACCACACAATCCAAAAAGGTATCAAATGAAACACCGTTCTTAAACTCATCTGTCATGCTCTGATAATCTCTGTAGAGTATGTCAGCCTCGTGTTCACATTTCCTCTTGAACTGGCATTCTTTAGAGACCCCAATCAAATCCGTCTTCTCAGACTTAGCATAAAACTGTCTGATTCCACACCTTAACTCAGGATCCTTCAATAGCGTACATATATCATGCATTAACTCAAGTAGAGACTTCTCTGTATTCATCTTTCTCTGTTCGTAGTATCTGGTATCTCTGTCACTCATCTGTCAAATGAACTCTGATGGGCACAGGATGGCAGGATCTTGGCTCTGATACCACTGAAATATTCCGAGCCAAATTTTTTGTTTTTTATAATTTCAAATTACAAAGCAGTGCACCCGTTAAGGTTAGATGAGAAAACCAAAACGTGCAAGAAAGTAACTCTAACCAGAATGGCACCGATGATGGTGAGCATTGGTCAGAGGGTCTTCTATTCTAATTGCAGAAAGGAACTCAACGTCAAGTATGTGCTACCCAATCCAATGCGGAGTGAGGGGCGACCATATGACGGAGTGAATTACAAGCAATGCTGGAAAGAAATAATGCTGAAAGAGGAAACTTCTCGACACCCAGAATGTGCTTGCTCATCCAGAATGGACAGTAGCGACCATAGGGCGGAGTTATCACTATTTTGCTCTAAAACTGAAAGCATGAAGAGTATTACAAATAATGACAAAGCAATATTGAGAATACTGGTCAGTACTACTGCCAGTTTACATTTAACAATTATTGCCTGCAATGTCCAGATATCAACACTTTGCAAAGAATACTTTCAATTATAAATCTGCTGGCGTTAAAATTAAATCTTAATGCAAAACCGAAATCATAAATGCAGATTTATTATCGCATTTCTTGACAGATCGTACTTTAAACTCTTTGAAGCGACAACATGGAATTCACTAAATGGTTAAGTAACTCCTCGATGTTTCACCCAAATGGCCTAATCTTATATACCAAAGCTGGCGATAATGGCTGGAAATCAAATGCAAAGCTTGACTTTGAAAGAAGCCCAACGAATTAATTTACCCGCGAGAATCAATGCAATCAGCAATGGTACGGCCTGCTGGAAAGTTTGACTTGTCTTTAAAAATTAAATACCACACATTAAAATCTGAGATTGGAGACAAATATTCGCCCTTCCTAGACACTACTATCAATGCAATACCCAGAACTAACTCTTTTGTATTTTTTGAGTTATGAATATAAACGTGGATCTGCTGTAGCTAAACTGCACTTTAGAAATACCTCTAATATGCTGAAATCAGATCTGACGAATTACAATGATGATTACAATGCACAAAACAAAGAACTCACAAATCTATCTTAAATCACCACTTGATGTTGTCTTGCAAACACGAAGTGATGCCCAATACTAGGAGGCCTTCATTCCTCGAAGCGATTCCAGAGCCAATCCGGCAGCATAACAGTATAGTCGTCCAAAGATGAAGAAATGATGCACAAGACTCCTTTTTATAAGTTCCGTTTGACTTCAAGAAACCCTAAAATCCAACTCAAGCTCAAACCCTAACTTTTCCTTCAATAAGGCGTCCTTTTCACCTTTAGCTCAATAATCATATTTTAATTAAAACAGCACCTTGATAAATGCGCCCACATTAATTTCCTTTGACTTTGGAAAATTCACCAAATATTAATTATAACCTTAATGAAGGCGCCACCCTTTGAGTCCACCTTTTAAAACGACATTAAGTCATTCGACTAGGCCAAGGTGATAAAATAACATTTTAATTATAATGTTATTTTTAAGTGAAATGAGCTCGACTTCCCAGAACTGCATTCTGAAGCCCGAAACTGAATACGCCACTTGAATCAACTGAAGGGGAAAGTCAACTGCCTGATACCATCCTGATTACTGCCAAAAATAGAATTTACTTAAAATAGTAAATTCCAAAAAGTGCTCTGAATGCCGAGATGAACATACCACTGCGAAGCCCTCTGAAAACCCAGAAGGAATCCGCCATTGAATCCACCATCTCTGAACAACGACCTCCTCAAAAATAGGAAACCCTAATTTATCTTCCGACTAGCCTTCGGGTTTCCAGAAAAAAGGCCAACGGTCACAAGAACAATCAGGTTTGAGAAGGGGACATTACACTCATGCAAGTAAGATAGAACAACGTGACGATCCAACACGCTAGCCACACAAGACTCAACCTCCTCAACACTAGACTCATTGATAGCAATCTCTACCTCGCCAATGTAGAGATTGGTGCTCCTATCATAGGTGGATACATGCACCTCACTGTTGGCTGGTGCGCGCGGTGTATGCATCTCTACCTCTATTGTATCTGTACCTCGAGCCCTCAATTGGCTCTTCCCCAAAGGTGACTCGTGATCACTATGGTGCAAGCTGTGTGAAAATTCAGGAATGTTAGAATCATTCCTGTCCTTAGGCCATGCAAACCTAAAACCTCCTTGTGCTCAACCACCATTAGGGATTCTCCCCTGAAACCATGAGTACCACTACCATCCACAAGTGTCATAATAGTTGTAGACGATTTGATATCTGCTGTGAATGAAGAAGATTGAACCATGCTCAAATCCTCACAGAGCTCGTCAATCTGAATCTCTTATTCTTGAAGGTCCTTTTGAGTGCTCTTCAAGGAATCCTTAACCATCATAAGCTCATCAGTAAGCTTATCCACTTCCCTTTCTTTCCCTTTAAGCGCGTCATAGTAGATCTCACCAAGCATGAGTAGGTGATCTCTATCGGAGAGTAGCTGTGTGTAATTGGTCTTCATCTCCATTATTGCTTCTTTAAGTGCCTGTGAATCTAAAAGGGAAAGTTCTCCATAAGGGTCCATATGTTCTCCTGAAGACCTCCAACAACATTTGGCCATCATCTTAAGGGTGCCATCAAATGTCTAATGACTGCACTAATTTGGTCTTCACTAACCTTCAATTGTCTTGCCAACTAATAATGAGAGGAGGAGAGGCATATTTATAAGCTCCAAACCCAAAAATTCAAAACTCCTTTTCCCTCCAAATTGAGATACCCAAAAGAGGAGAAATAAAATATTCATTAAAACCTCTTTGACTTCTCAAACTTGGCATCCAACTTTACTTGGCAATATTAAATTTTATAAAATGTAATAATCTTTCCTATTTGGACGTCCACGTGAGAGGCCACAATTTAAAAAACAATTTAAGTCATAAGCCTAGGCATTGGAGGGCCAAAAAGCAACATTAGAAATAATATAACTTAAGTCACAGTTTACATAATCGCCGAGTACTCTCTGAGTGCTCGATTAATCGCAGGAAAATTGAGAAAACGAGTATTCCCTACCTTTACTCGCCAATCACTATAGCAAGCATTTTTACCATGGTTTTTTTTCATTTTTGCGCAGAATTTCCAATGTAAACCCTCATTTTTTTGCATTTTATCACATACCCGCGATTTTCCCTTCATTTTTTGAGTGATGTTCCCTTCGTTTTCATCTCGATTTGCAGCAACAGCTGCAGGTTAGGGCTACGTTTCTTTCAAGCCGTGGGCATTCGAAATTTGGTCCCGTCCAAGCGAGAGCTGAGCATCAGCATGCAAGTGTGATGGCGTCAATTTCAAACCACATCTTCATTTGCAAATTTCCTTTAAGCACTTGAGCCAGGCGTGTTGACTGGAAGAAAATGTGCGACTCCCGCAATAACTTCCAAGAAGGCATTCACAATATATTTTTAGGGTTTTCTATTTCGCTTTGTCTTTCATAAAATTTTAAATATGCATTTTAGATTTTAATAACGAAAGTTTATAAAAATTAAATATTACATTTATTTACATCAAATTTTTATAGAACATTTTAACATTTAATATATTTATATTCAATATTATTTCATTTTATTTTTAATTTTAACATTCAGTAAGTTAAAATTTAATATTTTAAAATATTTGATTTATATTTTAAATTATTAATATATAAAATTTAACTAATTTATATTAAGTTTTCATGGCATGATATTTATTATATTAATATATATACTATTATTATATATATTTATTATTATATTTATTTAATATATATTATTATTATATTTATTATTAATGTATATACTATAAAATTATAAATTATATTTATTATTAAGATATGTCGCCGAGTATTTCACCGAGTATTTGCCGAGTATTTTCCGAGTCAAAAAATTTGGGCTTGCCGAGTACTCTCCGAATCCGAGTATGTAAACTATGACTTAAGTTATTAACTTTCCTTTTCCGAACTCCAAGAAAGTTGGAGAAGCCTTTGCCAAAACTGAATTGCCTCACTGCCAGGAATAGAAGCCAAGTGCTAAACTGCTGCCAAACCACATTGCCAGAAATAACACTTACTAAAAATAGCATACTGCTAAAAACAGTGACTCCAAACACTGTCTAAGCACATTTCAAGTAATCGTCATAACTTACTAAAAATAGTAAGTCTAGAAATAGTCACTGATAAAAATGCATGTGATACCCCTCTAAAGCTCTTTGAAAACCCAGAAAGACCCAAAAAATATACTAGAAATCTCCTGCAACCATCCCTTGAAAACTCAAAAAGATACCTCCTAGAAAATAGGAAACCCTAATTCTGCCTTCAAGTAGCCCACGGGACTCTGGAAATGGGCTACTAGCCATTGAAAAACATAGTGCTAAAAAAAAAGGACATTACATGCATATTCTACAAGAATTTGTTCCCTCCAATCAGTAGTGATCTCCATCATGGAACCCAAATGTGGCCTCCTCGACAAAGCATCAACCACAATGTTCCTCTTTCCTTTGACATATTCAATGTCAAAGTCATAAGCTTGTAGCTTACTCACCCATTTCTATTTCCTATCATTGAGATATTTTTGATTAAGAAAATACTTGAGGCTATTATGATCGGTTTTAACAATGAATTTACTACCAACCAAGTATTTCCTGAATTTTGCCAAAGCATGCATTATGGCAAGCATCTCCTTATCATAAATGGAGTAACTCTTTTTTCCCCTTCTCAATTTTATCTTTTGAAGGCAATTGGGTGCTTATGTTAACTTAGGATAGCACCTATTCCTTCACCAGATGGATCACATTGAAGCTCAAATGGCTTGGAGAAATCAGGTATGGCTAAAATAGGGCATGTACTCATAATTTGTTTAAAGTGATTGAAGGCTTTTTGTGCTGTATTAGACCATACAAATGCCCCTTTTTTGGTAAGATCGGTAAGTGGGGCAGCCAACTGTGAAAAACCTTTCACAAATATCCCATAGAATCTACAAAGACCAAAGAATCCTTTCAACTATGAGAGATTTGTAGGTGGAGGCCAATAAAAAATTGCCTTGGTCTTTTCTTGATCCACACTTACACTCTTTGAGCTGATTACATGACCAAGGTACAAGAGCTCGATCATTCCAAACTCGCATTTCAACTCCTTAGCAATCAAGGATTCAACCTCAAGGATACCCATAACTTCATTCAAATGCCTCATGTGCTCCTCTCAAGTTTTATTGAAAATCAAGATGTCATCAAACAATATTAACACAAACTTCCTGAGTTGCTTATTGAACACATGATTCATGCATGATTGAAATGTTGCAAGAGCATTGGTTAAGCCAAATGGCATAACTAGGAACTCATAGTGACCAAAGTGGCATCTAAAGGCAGTCTTCTCTATGTCCTCCACACAAACTCTTATCTGGTGATAACCATATCTTAAATCTATCTTGGAGAAGTAGATAGCTCCATGTAGCTCATCAATGAGCTCATCAATCCTAGGAATGGGGCATCGATTCTTGATAGTCTTCTTGTTCAGAGCCCTATAGTCTATGCACATACACATAGTTCCGTCCTTTTGGTTCACCAACACAGCTGAAGAAGCAAAGGGGCTCTTACTTGGACGGATGTGTCCCATCTCCAAAAGCTCTTTGATTTCCTTTTCAATCTTGTCATTTTGTCTTTTGGGATGGTAGTAGGGAGTGGTGATGACTGGTTTTTCTCCCTCTTTCAATTCTATCATGTGTTCAATGCCTTTATCAAGAGGCCTCCCAAGGGGTGTACCACTGAAAACCTTGCTTCAGTTGGTTAGCAAAGATTTCACATCTGGATGATAACTTCTCTTTTCTTCTTCAAGAATGGTAGGAATAATAACACATTCTACTGCCCACTCGACTTGATCATGGCGAATCAACCTTTTTATTCTTTTGAAGGTGACATCGTGTGGGCCTTCATTTGACATTCTCCTTAGCACCGCCCTTTTTGCATCAGAATGGAACTTTGATTCCATGGCCTGAAAATTCAATGTGATCTCATGCAAAGATCACAGCCATTGAATGCCTAACTCAACATCTATATCTGATGCTCACAACATAGAAATCACCCTTGGCCTCATAACTGCCCAACTGAAGGATCATTTGAGGTATGCTTCTTGTGCAAGGGATGGAAAAACTATCTGCTACCATAACTTTGAAACCATCAACATCTTCAGTCTTGAGTCCTCTTTGAGTCACCACTCCTTCATCAATAAAATTATGTGTAGCTCTAGTATCAATTAGTGCAACTATTCACTGCCCTCATAGGACTCCATGTACTTTGAATGACTCATTTTTCTGAAAACTAGAAAGTTGGGCAAGAAAGCCTTCATTTTCCTTCTTTTCTTTTGATGCTTCAGATGACTCTTTTTCTTCTTTTTCCTCCAAATCAGATTGCTGGTCTGATTTTTCTGATGCTGATTTAACAACTGAATAGATCTCTAATTAATGAGCTTTTCCTTTCTTGAGTGCATTTTTTCTGACAATTTAAAGCCTTCTAAGGTGTATATTTGCTTGAAAATAATATAATATTCTTGAAATATGGAATGCACACTATATCTCCTGCCAAGGATACTTTGGGTTTTGTAAATTTAAGCTTTATGACAGTGATTCTTTATACATTGATAAAGCTGTATCTTAATATGGTAATCCAGATGGGTGTCTATGGTAATTTCTTAAGACCACAGGGATCTGGGTAAACACTTAGACATTGCCTGCTTGATTTATGCTCAAATATTCTAAGAAAGTGTTTTCAGAGATTCTAGGCTTCTTCACTTTGAGAAAATTTGAATTATAATTTGACATAATAGAAAACTTGTAGGAAGCCAGTCTAATCAATGCTCATCTCTCTGAACTGCTTTTAAGTCTGTGTTTACCAAGTTCTAATTTCAGATGCCTTGTGATGCATGTTTGATTGGATTTTATGATTTTTCCATTTTTGTTATATATTTTGAACTTGGATGAATGACAAAGGAATGCTGTTTTTCAGGCAGTTATTTTACAACCACTTGGAGATAAGGGTGTTATGGTTGTTGCAGGAGACACAATTCGAGGATTTAGTGAAAGTGATCAGGTGCATTATTTCACCCATCTTAAATTTTAAGCATATAGGATTTCCTCTTTTGATAGTTCTAGGTGGAAATAATTGTGTTCTATCCAGTTTTCTTCACCTCCATTTCATGGTTGACAACTACCCCCTCATTCTATGATTGGATTTTTCCTGAAGAGGGTTCTAGAAGTTAGACCTGAAATGTTGGTAAAGAAGAGTGGATAGAACTTGGTTGTGTCCATATAGATGCATCAGAAATGAAATTCTGTCGAAAGAATCTCAAAAGTTATGTATTTCAACATTGTTTCTTCTGTTCTAGTATGCATGTTGTGATGGATAATTGCTATACTATAATAAATATGTACATACATACATGTCTATAAATACATATGTATATACACACATACATACATTCTACTACCACAGTAAGATCTCTGAAACAAATTTTGAATAGCTCAAATTCTCCTGATATGTATGTCTTTAACAACAATGTAGGGTGTTGAAAATACTCATGTTCACACTAGGCTCCACCAAAAACATATAATTTGGCATGAGCATTGCTATGTAAGACTGATTCTCCCCAATTGTGGTAGGTCAGGCTGATATCTTGGAATGGTACAGTTCACTAGACAAGGCATTGGCTTGATCCTTTGACTACATAACAAATCTGGTGTACTCTGTTTTACAGTGGTATTTTTTGAAAAAATATCCTCAAAAAAAAGAAATAAAGAAAAAAACAGCATGGTTCTGCATTTTAATTCTCTACAAAAGACACCAATTTGAAGGGTAGATTAGAACTCCCATAATTGTTGCTGCCATATTGTTGTACCCCAAAATTAAATTTTTGTTACACTTAGACATTTTGAAGAAATGAGTAAAAGTCTTGTTAAATCAGTCAAAAAGGTCAGAATTTGGGTTTGCATGTCTTGCATGGAGGGTCGAAACACAAAATTTTCAATTTCTGACGATCTGGGTCTGCTAAGAACAGCTTAACCTAAAAAACCCAAATCTCAGTTTTTCATCCCTAAATTTTAGGAAAACTGCTATTTTTAGAAATTTTCTAAAATTAGTAAACATTTTCTGGGTTTTTCTGGGTTACTTTCGAAACGGATACTGGCAAAATTTTCTAAAAATAGAAAGTTGGTCCGACAGGGTCCAAACTGATTTTGATTGGCTCAAAATGCGTCCATATCAGGCTGGTGCAATCAGAATCTAAAAATAATCAGTTTTGCCCTAGTGGGTCTTTTCTGTTTTTTCAGAAGCATATATGGAGCTCCTAGGTCATCAATGGAGGTCAGCCGGCTGCCAGGCGTTAGATCCAACGTTCGAAGCATTCGACAAAAGATGAAATGATGAACATGCACGAAGAACGAGAAAGAAAATTGAAAGTTCATGAAAATTTTCTAACACTGGCAAGTTTGGGCGCCCCTGTTGAAGAAAGGCGCCCATCTTTTTAGGGCATCAAATGTCAGAATTAGGGTTTTCACCTCCAGTCAAACTTGTTCAGTTCTCTGCCAGCTCCGTGATGGATTCAGCAGTGCAGTTATCAGATTACTTAGTCATCCGGAATTCAACGCCGAACAGGGGTATCCAAGTTGAAGTTAGAAAGAGGGGAAATGGAAAATATCAAATTTGACTAAGTGTTGAAATTCTGGGCGCCCCTGGTGAAGAAGGGCGCCCAACTTTTTGGAGAGGTAAATTCAGCAGTTATGATCCAAAAGTATGCTCAATCTTTTCAGATTCCGCCCAGCTTCGACGTGCCTGTCCCCATCAAATCATCCGATTGTCCAAACTCCAGTAAATTTAGATCAAAGACGAAGGTTCAGAGTGAAGATTTTAAACTTGAAGTTGAAAATTATGAAAAATGGTTAAGTCTGGGAAGAATGGGCGCCCCTGTTGAAGAAAGGCGCCCAAGTTTTCAAGAGCCCAAATGAATGAATTCGCAGACGAGGCTCTAACGTAATCTCTTTGCAATTGATCCAGCTTTCCAGCGAAATATCCAGCACGTCAATCGGAATTCGCAATCACCAGATATGAGGAGCTGAAAGTAGGGTCCGACGAGGGCTGAGAACCAAAATTCAGAAGCAAACACAAAAAATCAAAAAATAAAACTAACTCTGGTGAAAGTGGGCGCCCCCAGTCAAGAAGGGCGCCCAAACTTTTGAGGGCCTTAAAATCATTATTTGATTAAGTTCATCCCAGAAGACCTCACCTCATATCTCGTCAGCTTCGCGATGAGCATAATAGGCAGTCGATCCGATGCCCGAAGCTCCAGATTCAGAGAGATCATCTGCAGAAGAGAAGCTAATGAAGAAATTTGAAGATCATGAAAATGGCTCTCTGGAAGAAATGGGCGCCCCTGGAAGGAAAAGGCTCCCATGAATTCGGAGGTCGAGATGAAGTCTTTCGCCAGAGATGCCTCCAAAACATCTTTCTTAGAATCAGTCAGGCTCCATCGTGAAACCTTCAACTCGCCTGTCGGATCATTCTGCAAACGGGAAATCAGAGGCGAAGTAGCATGTCAAAATGAAGAAAAGTTGAAAATATCAAAATTTGGCTAACACTGAAGGAAGTGGGCGCCCCAGGTGAAGAAGGGCGCTTAAATGTTCATGCCTTAGAATATTTTTCGAAGTTTTCAAAGGGTTTCAAAATTGCAAGAGGAGAATGGCGTCCAAGTTCAAGGAGACTGAGTTTTAGGGTTTTGGAAATAAAAGCAAAGAAAACAAAACCTAATCCAAAGCCCTAAAGTCTATTTAACATCATTCTTTCATGTATTTTTCATTATTTTTGTAGGTAGCCTTCAAAGGGGAAAGTTGGAGCAGCAAGTTTGAAGAATTTTTGTGATTCAAGAATCCATCTTTGCTGGTTTTACATCAGATTTTTCAGATCAGCAAGCATAAACCCTTGTTTTTTCAAGCTTTTTGTTCTAGAAGATCGAATTTTTCAAGCTGAAGGCCAAGGCTTTCCATTTTTCAGTCATCTGGGTCTTTTTGCCTCAATCTTCTGAAGAATTTTTCAAGAACTTCATCAAGTTGCAGCAAGTGCTTTTATCTTGCATGTCGGTGAAAACCTCGGTGCATTCAAATTTCAACCATCTGGGTCCTTTCCAATCAGTCTTTTGAAGAAAACACATATCGCAACTTTTTTTT